>PVJH01006640.1:0-100137 GCA_004026705.1 Nesogale talazaci
GTGCCTGTTACCCTTTTGAACAAGTCTATAAAAACAAAGAAACAGTACTATTATAAAAACGATAGTTATGTTTCGATGCTTTTTATTAAAACAACAACAACAACAACACGTGTTTATTTCGACCTTCACCCCAGGACTTCGGCATGGCAGAAGAATTTGCTTCCAAGGCTCTTGAGTTGAAGCCCCAATCCTACGAGGCCTATTATGCCAGGGCCCGGGCAAAGAGAAATAGCAGGTAGGCCAGAAGTCCCCCGTTCCCTGCCCACTGGAGCCTTCCAGCGTGAACTGCCCACGGTTGCCTGTGGGGTCACTGAAATTGCCCACTAGAGAGAGGCAGGAGCAAGACAGGGGAAGGGTGGAGGAGGGGCCCCTCGGGATGGGAGTCACTGGCATCTGGGCTCAGGCACAGGTGAGTGGGTCCTGGCCCTGCCGGAACCTTCCGACAGCCTCCCGCCCCTGCTGGCTCTTGGCTGCACCACTCCCAGGCAGGGCTCCTGTGCAGGGACAGCGGGAGCGAGCTCACGCTGACCAGCCCCCCTGCCCTGTGCTGTCCCCGCAGGCAGTTCGCCGCCGCCCTGGCCGACCTGAGAGAAGCCCTGAAGCTCTGCCCCACCAACCAGGAGATCCGGCGGCTGCTGGCCCGCGTGGAGGAGGAGTGCAAGCAGGTGCAGCGCAGCCAGCAGCTCAAGCAGCAGGGGCCCCCGGCCGCCGCCACGACCTCCGCCGCCGCCGGACCCACCGACTCGGATCGCGAGGAGGAGGAGGAGGAGGAAGAGGAGGAGGAAGACGACGATGACGAGGACGCCTCCAACCCGGACTTCAGCGACCCCTTGCATCCGGAGGAGGCCGAAGAGGAAGAAACTTCCCCCAGGGAGGAATCTGCGCCCCCGCCGCCGCCGCCGCCACCCCCCAGACCCCAGCCGGCCTCCTCCGGCCCCTCCCCGTACATCCGAACCCTTCAAGAGGGCCTGCAGGCCCGAGTCAGGCCCGTGTCGCCGCAGCTTCGGCCGGGGGCCAGCAAGGCCCTCCGGGAGCCGGTGGCGCAGCCCGGCCTGACCATGCAGCCCTCCAAGCAGGCGCAGATCGTGAAGACCAGCCAGCACCTGGGCGCCGGGCCGCCCGCGGGCAGAAGTGGCAGCACGAAACTCCCCGGGGCTTCACAACACCCGCCCCCGAGCCCCATGCCCGGCAGACTCCCCGCCGCTGCCGGCCTCAGGAGCCCGCACGTCGAGGGAGCAGGTCCTTGCCCTGCGGCCGCCGGCCCCAGCCCTTTTGGGGACCGACTAGGCTCGGGCCCCAATGCCCCGCTGCCACGCAGTGACAGTGGCACCGCGTACCCTTTGCCAAGCAAGGTCAAGACTGCAGAGAGGCTGGCGTCTCGCGGCCCCGTGGCCGGGGACGTCACCCCGCCAAGCCAGGGCGGGCCAGCCTCCGTGGCCAGCTCGGGCTCCTCCGACTCTCCCTCCAGCAGCATCAAGATGTCCAGTTCAACCAGCAGTTTGGCCTCAAGCAGCAGCTTCTCTGATGGCTTCAAGGCCCCGGGACCCGATGCCCGAGTTAAGGAGAAGGTGGCAAACCCGGGCCCCAGCGGCGCCGGGGAGCACCGGCCGCGCAACACCCCCTTCATGGGCATCATGGACAAGACGGCGAGGTTTCAACAGCAAAGCCACCCTCCCAGCCGCCCCTGGCACTCGCAGGGGGCCGAGGGCCTCCTGACCAACACGTCACCTGCAGCCTGCCTGCAGCCCGCAAACCCCGAGAAGCCCCCCCTCAGACCAGCGGGGGGCTATGGGAGCCAAGCCCAAACCGGCTCCAGCGGGCCCACCCTGGGTGGAAGCGTTCGCAACGGGGCCCCGGGGAAGGAACTAGAGGAAAAGAAGTGCCAAATTCCAGCCCACTGTCAAGAAAGCAGGGTGGCTAAGACCGTCTCTCAGCGGTACCAGGAAAGTCTCTCGAAACAGCAGCCTCATATCGGCAGTGAAGCCCACAGGAGTCATCTCTCTGCCGCGAAACCAAAGCGATCGTTCATCGAGTCCAACGTGTAAGCCTTAGGAGAGACCCCGGGGACAATCGGCAAACTGTGTTGGCTCCTGGTGGTAAAGAAGCATTAAATGTCTTGTTGCGGCGTGAGTGGGTTTTTAGGGTGGTTGTTTTTTTAATCAGAAAAATGCCTTCAGCCTCTCTTCTGCCCCTCCCCACCCCCACCCTTTTTTCCCTGGAGTGGCACGGATGCCACCAAGCTTTTGGAAATAGGAGATAAAGTGTCTTTCATAAACAGCTGCAAGTCTCCATACATAAGAATGTTAGCCAGAATCGAGGATTATCAGCTACAACACACTATGCTTAGGAAGTTAGAAATGAAAATGGGCCAAAACGACTCGTGTTTTTCTCTTAGACTATTTGTTGTTTTTGTTGTTGTTGTTTTCATGGCCCCCTTGGCTTTTGCTGTGTAGTAAAATCTCACTACTTAGAGAATATAAATGTTTACTGCTAAAGAATAATACGGTCCACTCATAATATCCATAGGGTATCCACTTTTCAAGTGCTGGTTCCCCTGAGTCAAAACTGCAATATAGAAATTCAGGCTAGACTCCTAACTGACTATAAATATGGCTATACAGATAATATACTTACACCCAAAACTCATAACGGAATATAAATATGGCTACAAAAAAATACTTTTTTTTCCTCTGCAAAGGAAAACAGGCGAACACCCAAATATTGTTCCCTTCACACCAGTTCTATTAAAAAGATTAAACATTTATTTCAGTGTTGTGGCTCTGATTGAAACTGGTTTTTGGAACAGTGTACAACACCTTTTTGGAAGTGTCATTTTTCAAGGTGTTTATGACATTTGGAAATAGGGAAAGACATTTGGAATCAAGATTGGTGGTCAGGTTGGGTTTGGACAGAATGCACAGGCCAGCAAGCCTTTGACGCCTGTTAAGTGAGCACTTATCTGGCTCCCAAACACCCTTGAGACAGGCCTTCCAAGGTCTTTTACAAACAATATTTGACTCGGATGCTTAAGGTAGGGTTGGTTGTTGCTTTTGTATAACCTCATTGCTTTACAGTCATGTGCTGTACATATTAAATAACCACGTTTTATCCAGCCTTGTAAATATAACTGTTTCGAAGTAGCTAACCTTTAGAAAAAAACCCAGTTATATATTTGCATGTTGTTTGTAAGCTTCCTCCATGCTGGTTATTGCACTGAATGATATTACGGCATGTTAACAGTATACCAGTAACAGCACTTTATCACATTTATATGAACACCTTTGAGGTGCTACTTAAGTCCAAGCTGATGTATTATTCATTTGTAAAGACAGGTACAGGAATGAGCCTTGGTTTAAAGGTATTTTTATATGAACATGGTGTGTTATTGGCGAATGTTAAGATGCTAGTTTTGTGAGAGGGGCGTGCACTTGTTTTATATGTTGGGATGTGAGAGTTATTTTCTAGAATGGGGGAGAAGGTCTATATTTACAGAATGTTTTTTAAAATGACGTCATTGCAACATTACCCAGGAAGCAGCCAGTAGTGTTTTATTCGAGTCGGAATTTCCTGGTGTCTTCCTTCAGCATCTGCTCCTCTGTACAGTGTACTTTAAACAAACAGCTTTATCATTTTTATAAGCTTTCCATGCGTTCTGCATACATAACTAGTTTGGCTTATTTATTGTTTTCTTTAGTATTTGTGGAAGTCTTTTTTTTGTTATGTAGTTTCTGCACAACTACTGTACTTTTCCACATGGAATAAAGACTCTTAACTAACTTGTTTGGCATTAAATGAAACAATGGGGAGGGAATATCCTCATACTACTGTCTGCTTGAGTTCTGGGTGATCCCGTCACCCCAAATGACACGTTCCCTCTAAAGCGTCTCTCTGAATCCGCTGAGTTAGTGTGTATTTCAGGTTCTGAGAACTGTGCTCACCTGAAATTGGCGGTTTGGACGTCCTCAGGCGTGGGGGGAAGGTGTGGCGCCCTGACTGGGTAGATTACAGCCAAGAGAACCTTACGGAGCTCCACCGTGTAGTACGTGCGCTCACCAAGCATCCAAAGCAAGTCAAATCTGCCACAGCAAGTTCAGTGTTTTTTAATGAAGGTAGGAGAATTGAGCCACGTTGTATTAATGACGGAATTCTGATTAGGAATCCTCGGCTAAACTTCCCCTGGTAATAAAAACCAAAACCTGTGGCCATCGACTCAAGTCTCACACTGCCCCATCAGGCTGTGCCCTCTTTTTTTATTTCAGGGCTTTTATTCAACTTTATTCATTTATTGGGCAAACTTAGGGTGGGGTTGGTCTGTGCCTAGGTGTAAGGCTACTCGGTGGTGAATGGGAACTTGATCTTGGGAGTCCTGAACTGCTTGACTACAGGCTGCCCACATTTGCTGGCTGCAGTTTCTTCCACCTTCGTGATTTGGATGGCATGGGCCTGGGCTCGGTGCCAAGCATCCATGTCCCCCCAGTCTGCATTGAAGGAGAAACACAAAGCTCCCACCAAGCAATGCATGATAGCCGATGACTCCCACTGGGCCATCCAGCAAGCTTGTTGAACCTTCACATTCAAGGCGGTGCTCTTTTTACAGAAGACGGCCACAGCAGTCTCCTGAGGAACAGCAGGTATTGTTGAACCACCAACCTTGGGTGGTAGCTGGGGGGTGCTTAACTCAGTGTGCCACCAGGGTCTTTTCCTTGATGTTACTGCAGGTTATTGTCTGGCAGCTGCTGTTGCTAGCGGAGGTAAGTTATTTTCCGTCTTCTTTTAAAGCTATATGTTTATGTTAAAGGGTAATTAAAATTAAAAGACAGACTTGACCGGAAGAGAAAGTACTGCTGGCCCCCCTCTTGTCGTTGAGGACTTCTCCTCAAGTACAGCCAGGGTGACCATTAGAACTGATTGTGGTCTAAATTGATTTGCTTTACTCTTACCATTAGACCGGACGTTTTTACTCATTTTTTAAAAATCTTATTAGGATTATTAGCCTTCCTTCCCTAGAGATTTTTGTGGCAGCTATGCTTTCTGCCGTTCTAGGTTTTTAAAAATCGAGGGAAATCTGACGAAATAACACATACTTGCAATGCTGCTTCTATTTCTGAGGAGAGGGGACTGTAGGGAAGTAGTTACAGAGCCTAGGGTGGGTTTACTCAGTGACACATTAACTAGGGGTGACCAGGTACAATGCACCCTCGGGTTCTAGGAAGCTTCCACACTCATGACATCAACTTCACACCAGGTGGGGGTGGGGGTGTACACCTTAGAAACTTCTCTTCCACACGGGTGCTTGGTCAGTACTGTATTTAGCTACTGTACAGGGCTGCCTCTCTCGGCCCTGGCTATGGGTGGCACAGGAAAGCTGTAGGAATTACAGAAGGAGAATGGTTTGCCACTCTGTGTATGTAAGCACAGTCATCTGTTTCATCTGTGCCTAAAAGCAAATCACTGCCAAGTTAAGTTTAGAATCCTAAAGCTGCTGTATAACTGATTTCGCTGTATGTTAGATGTTCATTAGCGGGATTCCTAGGAATGAATGCTTATTAAATAAATAGCAGGTATAAAGCATGTTACAATCTTTGGTTATGATGGATAGCACTTGTGTCTAATGAGAATAAACTTATTTCTATATGTATTTTGAGTACAAAAAGACTTTGTTGTAAAAATACAAATAAGGGTAAATATGCATCTTAAGTCTATGTTAAAGAATGAAAACTGGTAAGTTAACTAAATTGAAGAAAATTACCTTTCTCATCTTTTTTATTTTTAATCATCTTATTGGGGGCTTGTACAACTCTTACCACAATCAATCCATCCATTGTGTCAATCACATTTGTATGTATACCATCCTTCTCCAAACATTTTCTTTCTACTTGAGCCCCTGGTATCAGCTCATTTTACCCCTCCCTTCCCCAACTTTCCTCCCTCAGGAGCCCTTGATAATTTATCTTTTTTTTTTTTCATGTCTTACACTGTCTGGTGTTGCCCCTCACCCACTTTTCTGTTGTCCATCCCACAGGGAGGAGGTGATATGTACATCAGGGTGAACAGTTCCCTCTCCCCACCCCACCCCCCCACACACCTTCTCCTCCTGATTACTCGCATTATTTGTCCTGAGGGGGTTATCTGTCCTGCATTCCCAGTGTTTCCAGTTTCTCTCTGTACCAATGTGCACATCCTCTGGTCTAGCTGGATATGTAAGGAAGAAGTGAGGTCATGATATTGAGGGGGAGGAAGCATTGAAGAACTAGAGGAAAGTTGTATGTTTCATCGGTGCTATACTGCACCCTGACTAGCTCGTCTCCTCTCCAAGACCCTACAGATGGGTTTTGGGTCCCCATTATGCACTTCCCCTCATTCACAGTAAGATTTTTTTGTTCTTGATACCTAATCCTATCAACACCTTGTGACCACACAGGCTGGTGTGCTTCTTCCATGTGGGCCTCATGTGGACTTCATTGCTTCTCAGCTTAGATGGCTGTTTTATCTTTAAACCATTAAGGCCCCAGGAGCTATATCCTTTGATAGACAGTCACCTTCAGCTTTCTTCACCACATTTGCTTATGCACCCACTTTGTCTTCAGCGATCTTATCAGGAAAGTATCATGGAATGCCAGTTTAATAGAACAAAGTGTTCTTGCATTGAGAGAGTACTTTAGTGGAGGCCCAATGTCCATCTATTACCTTAATACTAAACCTATAAATATATGCATATAAATTGATTTTCCCATCTTATATATTTACCTGCCTGTATTTAGACCTCTATAAATGCCCTTTACCTCCCAGTTCTTTCCTCTATTTCCTTTTACTTTCCTCTTTTCTCACTATCACACTCAGTCTCCATTTGGGTTTCAGTAATTTCAGTTACATTACCCTTGATCAATCCCTACCAGACCTCTCTCACCCTCCTTGCCACTGATTTTGGATCACTTGTTGTTCCCATGTCCCTGAGTTGGTCAACATTACCTCCTTTACCCCACCTCTCCTACTCCCATGTCCCCCCAGAACCATCAGTCTCATTGTTTTCTCCTCCAGCCTATTCATCCAGTCTATCTTGTTTACATAGACCTGCAAAGATAATATGCTCAAAAAACCAAGATATAGCAAGGTAAAGTGACAAAAGAAAAAAGGATGACATCAAAACCAATATAAATATATAGCTATATTAAACACTATATAGATTATAAATATACAATATATTTATATTGTATATTTATATATAGATACTAAGAAATACATAAATAAGTTAAAAATAAAGAAAACCTGTAAATAGTTCAAGGTCTGTTTGTTGACCTCTAGGAGTGTCCTCCGGTTGAGTCCGATGGGGTGCCATGTCATGGTCCCAAAGTCTATCCTTGGCACTCTCTCAGGACCACCATGCTCTGCTCCCCTTGCAAGACCTTTTGTGTTTTGCCTTGGTGTGGTCAGGTCAGACCAGGTGCCATCTTGACCTTGTGTCTCCAGTGTTGTCTCGATAGGGTCTTAGGGTCAGCAAGGGACGCGCCATGTTTCACAGTGGGGCCCATTCTGTGCATTGGCTGTTCTGAGTGGGGATAGTGTCCTCAAGGCTGGGTGGGCCAGGATGTGGTCCACTCTCTCTTCCTCCCTCTTCATTTGCTCCTGTATGCTCTGGTCAGTTATGTCCCTCTCCCTGAGCTGCAGCTTGAGTGCTGTCCTCTAAAGAAAATTCTGGGGGGAGGAGTGGCTGTCCACATAGTTGGAATTGGGGCTGGGTCCTCAGACCCCTCCACTGGCTCCCCACTCCATGCCATCATGCTGCATTCACATCCTGGAACACCAGGAACTGCTGGTGGTCTGTAGGTATATACAACTTATGGACATCGACTTGGCAATATCTAAAACAGATTGAAATTGAGCTACTGCCATACAACCCAGCAATCCTCCTACAGGGCATATGCCCAGAAGAGGCAAGAAATAAAACCACGGCCAGACATCTGTGTTCCCCCCCCAAAAAAAAACTTTGGCAGAACTCTTTCCATAATTTCCTTATTTAACCTCTCCTGAATCTCAGCCCTGATTTTTATAATTTTTTTATGCTGATTGTTCTTTTGACTCTGCTCTAGTTGCTGTAAATTTTGTGCCAGCATATCAATCATCAGGCTCTCTTCCTTTTTTATGTGTGCATGTGTTGCTGTGAAGTTCCCTTTGATAACTGCTTTTGTGTGTAGCCCATAAGTTTTGGTGTGTCATGGTCTCATTCTCATTGATGTCTAGAAATGCCCCAGTTTCCCCCCCAGACCTGGCACAGTACATACTCCTTTGCAAGTTATTTTCCAGTCGTTTGCCCTTGTTTTCTTCATTTTAAAAAAATTTCTAGCCTAAGGCAGTGTCAGAGATATCGGTATCATACCAATGTGCTTAAATTTATGCATATTCAACTTATGCCCCAGCATGTGGTTTTTAATATATGCCATGTGGGCTTGAAGAGGATGTGAATTTTAAAGATCAGGTCAGATTGCCTATTTGTAGTGTATAAGATTTCGACCCTCCTTGAGGTTTTTTTTCTGGTGATCTTTCTCAGAGAGCGGTGTTTTAAAGTCATCTACTTTACTTGTTGCGTCTGATTTTTTTTTTTATCTTATTTTATTTTTTTTTATTTTTTTGGCCTCACTGCCCTCAGGTGGTGGGAGTAGGAGGCCCAGCCTTTGCTCCTGGGAGCTGGAATTGAACCTCCAATCCAGTGGGCCGCAGTCCCGCGCACAACCACTACGCCACCGGGGCTCAGCCCTTTTTTTTTTTTATCTTTTGGGGCATTTGATTGACATATTCAGTGGGTCTCTTATTCAGGAAATATGTTTTAAATGCTTTGTGATACTTTGTCTACAATTCCCTTAAGTATTATATAGTGTCCCTCCCTATCTTTTTATAGTTTGCACTTTGAGGTCACTTTTATCTGAGATTAGGATTGTGACCCCTGCTTTTTTTGAATTGCTGATTGCTTGGTGTGTTTTTCTCCAGCCTTTGATTCTCAGCCTATTTTTGTCTGTAGTCACAACAAATTTTGATGGGTTGTTTTCTAAGCCAGTCTGCTAGCCTCGGTCTTTTAATGCCCGAGTTCAGTCCATTGATTTTTTTCAACGTTATTACATGCATCTGTCATCTTTGTGATGTCATCTTATACCTTGTGTGTTGTTTACCTACCTCCCTTTCTTATGTGTCGTGAATGTATATGTGTGATTAATTTTTCAGTTTTTTCTACCCCTTAGCCAATGCTATGTTGGGGGATGTTTTCTCTTTGTTGTCTTCTGGGTGGGGTTGTTCTATGTGGCAGTCTCTTGTTTGTGCTGAGTGCTGTTCTTCGCCCCATACTGGGTCAGCAAGTATCTTTTATAGGGCTCAGTTTCTTTTCATGTGTCCTTTTTCATTGTCTGGAAAGATTTACTTCTCCATTCATGTTGATAACTTGGCTGGATATTCTTGGGTTTGCATTCTTTTCTTTCAGTTTTTGAAATACGTTACTATACTCTTCGGTGTCCACTGATAGGTCTGAGCATATTCTTATTTGGGAGCCTTTACATGTAATTGCTTGTTTTCCCCTAGCTGCTCTCATGATTTTCTTCTTTTCCTCAAAGTTGGATAGTTTAACTATCGTGCTATGGTAACAACTTCTTGGAATTCAGTCTAACTGGTGTTCTTTCAGCCTCCTGAATAGTTGCCTGATTATTATTTTGCCCTGGTCTTCATTCATTAAGCTGGGAAAGTCTCCAAGTATTCTCTACTTTTGCTGATGACTTGTTATGTCTTTCTCCAACAATACAATTATCTTGATGTTCCTCTTCATAGCATCAGACATAGCTCTTACATTTTCTTCAGTTTCTTAGATTTTTGCTCGTTGGTTAAAGTCTACTTGGTTGTCCTCTAGGTCACCGGTGTGGTTCTCTGCGGCCTCCTGTTGGTTGGTGAAGTCTGAGCCTGCTATTGGTTTTTGTTATCTTGTCCCTGTACTCTTGTATTTCCCTTGGGTGTATGGTCTTTATCTTCTCTATCATTTCATCCTTTTTCTATTTTTCTGTTTTCCTCATCTCTTACGTGACACCAAACAACATTCTGAAAATTTCATTCTGTGGTAGATCAATGTCTGCTTCTATTCATGTCATTCAGTTCAAGACATTTTCTGATAATTGTCTTTGGTTTCTCCTGCTTGTTTTTTTCAATGAGGTTGCTGGGGCTAAATGCATTGCTGTTGTCTTAGAGGAGCCAGGCGCCATATTCGAATCAAAGCTCTCTGTAGGAGACTTAAAAGAAGGCTTCTTTGAACTGCCGGCAGCTAATTGCACTATGTAATTGGTCTCTGCTTTATCCTCCTGTGACTTCACTCTTTTCCTGTTATTTGGAGGGTAAGTTGGATGGTCCTCATAGGGAATGCTGGTTAGGTGGTTGTGGACATGCAAGGATGGTGATGGACTGGGTGATCTCACAAGAAGCCGTGATGGTGTGGCCCACAGCAGTTTGGGGCACTGCCCAGGCGCAGGTGTGGGTGCATGCTTCAACAAGAGTGCCACAGAAGGCTGGTGGGTGTGCCTGCTTTGGTGTAGAGCACTGTGAATGGTGGGCAGTATTGCCCTAGTGAGCTAAATCACTGCAGGGATTGGGTAGGGGTTCCCGCAATAGTCTGGAGCATTAGCCAAGCTGTTTTGGCCATGTGAGGCACTATAGGTGGCAGAAGTTCCTGCAGCCCCATGGGACCAGAGGACAGGTAAGAGCTCCCCTAGCCACACAGGCAGCATTTACCCCTACCCCAAAGAAGGTGGGCAGGATTTCCCCAGGCATGTGTTAAGTGCTGCAGAGGGCATAATGGTGGGATTTCTCCTTAAGGAAGGTGGGTGGACTCTCCCCCCAAATCAGGTTATGCAGAGGATGGAGCTCTCCCAAGTGGGTGGAAGGCAGGTGTAAATGTCCCTGGCTAAGGGGGGTGGCCTGGAGGTTTGGCAGTAGAGTGCTAGAGAAATAGGAAGGAAAAAAAATGAGTTACCAGGGCGGGGGTGGGGGTGAGAGAAGATAGGGAAACAAAAGTAAACAATATAGCTGAGCCCTGACTATAGGGATAGAGGTTAAACCTTGTGGCAAGCTGTGGCTGTATTGAGATAAAAGCCTTTGGGCTGGCTCCAAATCATCCATGATCTGGCTGGGACAGTGGAAGGATAAGGTTAAACACTAGCCAGCTTCCACTGTGGTCAGTCATAAGTCCACAGTTCCTCAAAACCTAGTGGACCTGTGCCTACTTTATCTTTATGATACTCTTCCTGTAACCTGGTAGTGTAAAGTTCCCTCTTAGTAACTTTCCTGTGCTGATTGTTGCAGAGTCCTTCTGGTATGTGTTACTCAGTCGTCACCTTGCTGGAAGTTTCACCTTTCTCATCTTATTTTGTTTTTCGATCCTGATATTATCATAAAAGTATTCAAAAGACATTGCAGTAACATATAAATGCCACAATGTAATATAAACCATTTTATTTTTGATGTGTCTCTAGCCACCGGTTGATGGCCATTTTCAGAGTCCTGTTTGGCGTCAGGACAACTGAAGGAAGAGTAAGGTTTGTCATGGGACTTGTGCGCTTCTTCTTACCGATCCAGTTTTCCATCGCTTCCTTTTCATATGAATAGCCATCTACAAAAAAAGTCACATACACAAATGGTGAGATGTAGTTAAGAGGGGAGGACTGCCGAAGAAGGTACAAAAGCTTCATTGGTCAAGGTCAGTATTGTTTTTGTGGTATTCTTATTTTTTATTTTATTTATTTTTTTTTAGGCATCACTGCCCTCAGGTGGTGGGAGTAGGAGGCCCAGCCTTTGCTCCTGGGAGCTGGAATTGAACCTCCATCCCAGTGGGCTGCAGTCCCGTGCACAACCACTACGCCACCAGGGCTCAGCCTTGTGGTAGTATTCTTATAACCTCCCTCCCCACCTCCCCCCCGAAATACAAAAACCCATACTGCTGTCAGGTTGATATCCTCTGGTAGTGACCCAAGAGGTCACAGGAGAAAAGCCTCTAGGCTAACTTTATGGAAACCAACTGCTTACTCCTTTGGATTAGAAACAGCTTTCACCCAGGCAGGATTCCTCGGTCTTGCACCAGTGCTCCCTAAATATCCACAACATTCTGACATCCAGAAAGCATTAAGATTGGATTGAGCCCAGTGAAGCACAAATTGCCTAGAGCAGTATCAGTACACACCTTGAATACTTCTTGCAAGTCCTTCTGGATACTATTGAGATCAGGACCCTGTCAGAAATTCTGATGTAGTGGAAAAGAAGGGAAATCCTGCTTTTCTTATTGGCTATTAAAAAGGCCTTAGCTTTTGAGAATGATAAGGGCAAAAAACGTACAAATGTGCTTGACACAATAGGTGTATGTATGAATTGTGATAAGTGTTGTACAAGCCCCCAGTATGACTTAAAAATTACAAACAAGGCCTTAGCAAAACTTTAACAGGTGAACTTAGAGAAAGATACACAGGGCATATAGAACTTGCCCCACCCCTTCAGCCCTTTTACTTTGGGCAAGATGCTACATGATTGATAGGAAGCTCAAAAAGTTCTTGGAATGTTTCCGAACATTTTGAAGCCCTCATAAGCACTTGCCATTCAACATTTTTGGTCATACGCAGGCCTTCCCACTGTGACTTGTTTTTCATTCCTGGCTCTTGGGCAGTTCTTGCATGCTGTTTCTTATCTAGAGTAGAATGTATGCTTAACTTTCTTACAACAAGCATACATCAATTGTATCAAGCATGTTTGTATAAATATTGCTATCGTTCTTTTCTAGACATTTTCTATTGAGCCCTTGGTATCAGCTCCTCTTTTAACTTTCATTTTCATACTTGTGATCTTTAAGGTAATAAATCTTGGTTCTTAAATTTAAAATGTTTGCTTCAAAATAATAATATATTACAATATAAGGCTTCTAACTGTCATGGCAATAGATCTATCCCAGGGTAGGGATATCTACATGAAAACGTTAATGAGAATCATTTAAGGGAAAAACTTTATTAACACACTGCGGACGGATCCCGAGTTTATCCGGTCTTTAAATGCGTTAACTTGCAGATGGGCTTTGGATCTCTACTACGTCCCCACCCATTCACATTGATTTAGTTGCTTGATTTTAAAATATCCAGTCTTTAATGTGTTACCTTGCTGCTCTACAATTAGGTTGTTTTTTTTTTTTTAATTTCCCTACTTTTTAGGGTTTGGTGTAAAGCACATGATTTCAAAAAAAACTTAATTTGCCTCCTCCTTTCTCTCCCTCCCCCCCCCCCCAATATCAACCACTTATATTTTTCTTTTTTTACTTCTTTGTACATACATAGTTGACTATTTTTTCAAAGTATAAATTCAAAAACCAAACTTGCTGCCATCAAGTCGATTCTAACTCATTGTAACCCTGACTACTGGAGCCAACAGGCTCACTGTTCTGTGGAGGTCTTGGGGGGTTTGAACAGTTGGCCTTGAAATTAGTAGTTCAAGGCTTATTAGATAGTGCCATCCACACACACACACATACACATACACAAATCCTTTCCTGCATAAAAGCTGTGTGTGTTTGTAGTTGATTACTCCCAGCTTTGTTATCATACAGTTTGTCCATTTTCCTATAGTTGGGGTTTTTGATTGCTTCCATGTCATTGCAATTGTGGAAATCGCTGCCATAGACAGGTATATAGGTCTGTGTTATATTTCTTTGGGATATACACCCAGTAGAGATTGCTACACCAGCAATGTGAAAGTGTTCAAGTCTTGACAAAACATAGTGTAAAGTGATACTTGATGATCTTGACTGTCATTTTTAGTAAATTGTCTATCATGTCTATCCCTGCCCCCATTGAATTATTTGTAGTTTTAAGATGTACATTTCTGTAAATTGTGGAGATTAGCCTTCTGATATATCATTGCTACATTTTCTCAATCTGTGGGTTCTCTGTTGACTTGATGTCTTTGCACATAAATGTGCATTTTAGTAGATCTTGGATGCTTCGTCTTCTATAACGGATATATTTCATTATGTTCAGTGGTGGTTAAGCCTTGTAGATAGGGTCCTTAAGTATGACCCCATTTTTGCTTTGATGTTCTCAATTTTAACTCAGGTCTACAATCCATGCTTGTTTTTTTGTACAAGGATCGAGTTTTTGCAGCACCATTTAGTTATTTAGGTATTTGGTTGTATTTCTTTTACCGTTGTACCAAAACTGAGCTGTTTTTGTGTTTTGGGGGGCACACTGCCCCCTGGTGGTGGGAGGCGCAACCTTGCTGCAGGACTTGAACCTCCAACCCAGTGGGCTGCAGTTCCACACACAACCACTACGCCCCCAGGGCTCAGCCCCTTGAGCTGTTTAAGTTGGCAATCAGTTTTTCCATTTCTTTGAAATTTTATGCTAGGATTAGATTGCATTTGTAATGATGTATTTTGGTAATAATGACATTTTTACAATATTAAATCTTCCTATCCAGGAACATGGTAACTTGTTCTACCTGTGTAAGACAGTTTCAAAGAGTTTTTGTGTGTTTGGTGTTCATTTAGAGCATTGTTTAAGTGAATCTTTCAGGTCTTCTATATATAGGAGAATGTCATCTACAATTTTGTTAGAGCCCAACATAATGGTGAGAGGAAATTATTTCAATTTCTCTTCAGTGAGAGGCAGGCTATTAATTTTTATATTATGAATTGCTATGTCTGCATCATTTTAGATCATGTTTTTAATTTTACCATCCTTTACTGTTTGGTATGAATCCACTTGATCTTTGTTTTTGATGCTCAGTTGAAATTGAATAGATGCTTATTCTATGGCTAGTACTTTAAATTCATTAGAGATTGGCCCATAATTTTCAAATCTGGTGATGTCTTTTTGCATGGTGTAGGCATATAGTTGCTTTTTAAAATGAATTCGGTAGTATATTATCAAATAGTTCATATAAATGTATCCCAGAATTCCCCACTGGAACCATTCTGGACTTACTGGGAGTTTGACTATATTACTGTATTCTAGATTTTCAAATTTGTTGGAATTTTTCATCATTTGGTTCAGTTATATGCATTGTTTCTCTCCAAAGAACCAACTCCTTGTCAGAAACTGAGTGCTGCTTTTGCTGTGTCCCAAAGGTTTTGAGAGGTTGTATTTTCATTTGTTTTCACGATGGTATATCTCAATGTCTTGAAAAAGTGTTTGTATCTGGTTTTCCTTTATATCTGATTTTTGTTCTAGTTGAAAGTGATATATTGAAATCCTAATCTTATATTATGATGGCCTTTCAGTTGGCGCACATTTATATTGGCTTCTTCTTAACTGAAATTAATATTGCTACTCCAGTCTTTTCATTGACATTAACATCTACCAGCCACTCTGAGAAAGTTGCAAGATGTTCCTTAAGTACTTGGAGGTTCTGTCCTACAGGGTCACTACAAATCAAAGTACAAACAGACATTTCATCAAGGAAGAATACAAGTGGCCCTTGAATTGATTCTAAGAGTGTGAGTCCTCGCAGACAGCCTAGTAGCCTTAACTGTGTCTCTGGAGCGCCTTCCAACATCATTGTTAGGAGTGGGTTCCAATTCCTCTATCAACCCTAAGGTATAGCACCCCAGTCCCTATGCCATCCTCGGTGGTTTGTACGTTTCAGCCAAGGTTGTAGCTTGCAATGTCAATCCATCTTCTGCCACATCTTTTCTGCATGAGTGGTTGGTGGGGTTCAAACCATTAACCTTCTTTTAGTTAACAAAATCATGTTGTAAGGTCAACATTACTCTTGTATCACAATCAGATACAAGATAAAAACACAAGGTTGACTTTTTTACGTTAAAAATGCAAAGTAGGCATAATTTGGGTGTCTCCCAAAGAGTTAAATGACAGACAGCAAAGAAAATCAGTGAAAACAGGAGATGATTTGGGAAGGCCCAATGTACAGTAATTTGGAAAACAGAGGAATCCAGTTCCTGGCTAAAAATCTGTTGTCTGAGGCAAGAAACTACCCTGACAGCAGACTTAACTCCCTCAGACTAATGCTTTGGCTGCATGTCTAGAACAAAGACTTCATAGTCCCCTCCCCCAGCTATACTCTGCAGTCTTACTCCAGGTGCTGACTTTCGGAGGAGGCGGAGACGTTGGAACCAGAGGAAAGGCTATGGACACGTCCTCCACTCTGACACAGTTCAGGACTTCCTTAGACACATGCCTTTTCCCCAGTTTTGATCTTTAGCATATACAATGACCTAGTGTGGTTAAAGGTTTGTTAATTTTATTTTGGTTCATGGCTTACGTGGCAGCTCTACTTAGCCCTCAGCAACCTGACTTTGAAAATGAAGGAATTCTAGAAATGTGGAAGTCTATACAAGATGTGTTTTTTTAAAAAAAAAAAAAAAACAAACATGAAGGTCATGGCAGAAAATGAAATAAGTTCATTATCTTACAGTTCTGAAGATCCCAGTAGTTTCAGCGGCTAGCACACTAAAGGCTGGGGGAAGAATTAATTTCCCTACCCATTCCAGCTTCTAGAGCAGTCATTCTCTCCCTGTGGATTGCTATCCCTTTAGGGGTCAAACAACCCTTTCACAGGGATCACCTAATTCATAACAGTAGCAACGAAAACATGAAGGGTGTCAGCATTAGGAAGGTTGAGAACCACTGTTCTAGAGGCTGTTTGAATGTTCTTGGGTTGAACAATTTCTGCTGAGCTACTTTGCTGCTGCTTAAAAGGTTCAGGGGGACCAGAAGGTCCTTCTAAGAAAAGCGTTACACCTGGGGTGGAGGCTTACTCTGACAGGTTTGCCATGAACTAAAGTCTATTCCACAGCATCCAGTATAAGGTTACCTGGATTGCAGCATCCCAACCACAGCTGCTGTAATCTTTAACTCGGGCCTTTGCCCTTCATGTTTAAGGACTCCTGTGATTATACTGAACCTCTCCATCCAGGCTAACCCACGTGATCCTCCGTCACATCTTTTGCCATGTAGGATAACAATCCACCACAGAAGCAGAGCTTAGGACATGAGCATGTGCTCAGAAAGTCACCATTTTGCCTCTCAGAACGAAGCCAGCAAGAAAGCAACAACCTGAATGAAATGGACTGAACCCTGCCAGCATCTTGAGTCTATTATAGCGAGACCTACAAACCCAAACTTGCTGACTCAAATCCATCTATAGGACAGACTAGAACTGCTATGTGAATTTCCACAACTTTTTAAAAGCAGAAAGTCCCGTCTTTCTCCTGGGGAGTGGCTGGTGGTTTCAATCTGCTGCTCTTGCAGGTAGTAGTAGTTCACAGCATAACCACCAGACCAAAGGTGATGCTGTCTGAAACCTGTAGTGATGTGTATGGCAGCACTAGGAAAGCTTCCCCCACACATAAGAGATCTCAGTCTGCTTCTGGAAAAATTAAACCCAAATCTAATCAGGTCCATTCCAGCTTAAGCGAACTAAGGACAGCTGCCTTTGAGTGTTTCCAAGGCTGTAATCTGTACAGAAGCAGACTGCCATTTTTCTTCCAAGGAATGGCTGCTGGGCTCCACACATTTTGGTTGTCAATTGAGTGCTTTAACCACGACTACTTATCCTAAACATCAGTTTTGCAAGCCCTGTAAGGCAGTTCAACTCTGTCCTACAGGTATGAGTCAGGTTCTATTACAGAATTAAAAAATAAGATAATGTGTGTAAGGGGTCATTAAGAACGAGATGTAAGAAATGGTGATGGCATAGTGCTTAAGCTTCTGGCTGCCAATGAAAAGGTTTAGCAGTTCAAACTTACCTGCTGCTCCATGAGTGAAAGTTGTGGCCTTTGTAGTCTGCTGCTACAAGGATTAGTCCTTAACACCTTACAATAATGAACCATTTGAAATCAAAAGGGCAGTCAAGGATCGAAGGAAGAATGAAAACAAACACAGGCAGGTGACTGCTAATACCACCCCTCCCTGGGGATGTGTGTGTGTGTGTGTGTTGGCATGATCTAAGTCGAGGGGCTACCACAGCAGATAACCTATTTTAAAGCCATGGGGGGAAGATACTCAGTCATTTTTTCTGAAAAGGAGGCAGGAGACCAACTTAGACATGAAGCATGGAGAGATCCTCCTCACCAGTGAAACTACGTAAACTAGTATTTTTAAGCTTTACTTACAGATACCATGTAGAAAAACCCACTCCTAAAGATCTATTTTTTTAAAGCTGTCCTTATTAAAATAAATATAATGCAGTTATAGGATAAGGCCTAGTAAAAACCAAACCAAACCCAGTGCCCTCTAGTCCAATCTGACTCAGCAAGAAGGCAGAACCAATCTGTCGCATGTCTGAGACTGTAACCCTTTGCATACTCATCTCTGACAGAAAGGCTAGGATTTTCAAAACACCTTTCAGTTAGCAGTACAATGCTTACCACCCTGTGACTGACATGGGGGCTATTACAGATAATACCAGGGGTCTTTAAAAAGTCCTTGGAAAAATGGAGGTCAACAAGAATGGAAATTTTCCACTTTTCTGAAGCCCCTATTCATGAACTGGAAGACTGATTAAATTCCAGGCAAGTTCTTTGTAGACACTGCTAAGCAAAGTCAGAGGTGCCAACATAATGAGAAAACAACACACAATACCTGAACATGTAGGGGTGAAGTCCAACCTATCAATAAAATCACAGACTGATGCTGCCTCCCGAGGGTGTGGACTTGCCCCTTCCTAGGACTCTGCCTCCTGCCGACCCCGGGAGCCCATGCAGGACCAGTCAGCACCCTGCTATGTTTCTCGGATTCACAGGACTCTGCACCTGCATGCTTACGCTCTCCTGCGTGTCACTGCCTTGCCGCTGTGAGTCTGAAGAGGGCTCTGACCCAGGGACTTGAGTTGGACCAAGCTGGGATGCCTTCTTTGTAGAAAATTACTTTTTGAAGTAATTAAAGATGGTTCTTACACATAAATGAGTGACTGGTTTGTTTCGCTAGACAGCCCAGCATAATATACCAGGCAAAACAAGATTTTATATGAATTGTAAACCTAAACAGAAAAACTTTAAAACACAGCACAAAACCCTTGAAAATCTAGCATACAATAAAGGGTGAATTAATTTATCACCATTAACAAGGTCTCTTCAAATGACACCATTAAGAACATAACAAGAGTACAAAATTGATATTAAACATTTTACAGACTTTCTTATATATGCCTTCTTTGTTTAAGAGCCCCCGATAAAAGGGGAAC
The DNA here is from genome assembly GCA_004026705.1 of Nesogale talazaci. Taxonomy (NCBI): domain Eukaryota; kingdom Metazoa; phylum Chordata; class Mammalia; order Afrosoricida; family Tenrecidae; genus Nesogale; species Nesogale talazaci. The sequence goes on from PVJH01006640.1 coordinate 19,198, forward strand.
GACCAAGCCTAAAGACATGGGCAGTGAAATAAGTTAATTATATGACAGGTAAATTTGAATACTAGGCAGTGTTTAAAAAAAGTGACTGAGAACTGAACCCAGAAGAATTAAAACCGCCAATAGAGATACCTACAAACAGAAGACATATTAGAATGATACAAAATGGCATGAGCAATGTAGTTTTTTGTTTGTTTTTTTTGGGTGGGGGCATCACTGCTCTCCGGTGGTGGGAGTAGGAGGCCCAGCCCCACAGCTGGAATTGAACCTCCGTCCCAGTGGGCTGCAGTCCCGCACACAACCACTACGCCACCGGGGCTCAGCCTAGCAATGTAGTTTTGTGAACAGATCTTGAGTCTACTGCTATGTATGCACATACAGAAAATCATCCAGAACTATATATACTTAACTGATACGTTTGTCTTTGGAGCCAGGATTTAGGATCAGACAAAAGAGGTAACTTATTTATACACCTCTGTATTGTCTTAAGAAATACTATACAATGAGAACACCTTATTTTTATATTTGGAAATAGTTTCCAAAAGCACAGGCATGTTTTCTTCAAGTTGATTCAAATGTCTCAGGGTAAATATGAAACTCCAAATATAAGAGAGCTTAGCATTTAAAAAAAATATTTACAGCTTTATAAAAAACTTCGCCCACAAGAGTTCATAGCAAGGAGACAATAAAAATATTACCAATATTTCATTGCTGGTAGGAATGCAAAACAACACAACCAGTGTAGGAAACTGTTGGGCAGTTCTTCATAAGGGTGTACACAGCACCACCTGAGTCAGCATTCCTAAGCCTTGCTATAAAGCCAAAGAAGTGAACACACACAAAGATAGAAGCCTGTACACTGCAGCATTTTTCACAAAACATGGTGGGGGGGAAACCTAAGTGTATCAATTGATGAATAAAATGTGGTGTGCACACACATGCAGTATTATTCAATCCTAAAGAGAAATGAGGTCCTGCCACACACCACAGCATTGAAAATATTGTATTAATATTAACATAAAAGTATTGCTGTTTACTCACCTGGAGCATAGGACAAAAGGCACACCAAAGACTCAAGAATATAATTTACAGCACTTAATTCCCTACACAAACCACAGCTCATCTATCCAGAAGCACTAAGGAGTCCATACCACTGCCTACCATTCTGACCAAACGCACAACAGATGGTCCTCATAAAAGCAGACAAACCCACTCCAACGGAGTCCATGCCAACTCCCAGGGACCCTTGAGGCCAGGGCAGAACGATCCCCTGTGAAATTCTCACACCCCCACTCTCTGGGGAGAAAAAGATACAAAGGAAAACTCAGTCTCATAAAAATAAAGGCCAGTCACAGGACCTGCCATGACTGGAACCCACAGGGTTATGACTTGGAGGTACCCTTCGCATTCTCAACCTACTCTCACAGCTCAGCTTTCAGCCAAACACAGACTGGCTCATAAAATGGAATCACTCATGAGTCCTGTTCGCCTGGAGGAAAAGAGTGTCTACGTGTGCGTAAATGGTCATTATATGTACCCTGCAGCAAAGATGAGATGGTTAGAAGGGGCAGGAAAACTTCATTCACAACAACAGAACATCCAAAATGGAAACACTTGAGAATGTTGGCACGGGGTGAGAAATGTAGCCAGTGTCACCAAACAATCTAGAAAATATTCAATGGTAAACCTGATTTTCTGTGTAATTTTTCTCCTGGACTCAAAATACTAAGAGAAACACTCTAATCAAAACCAGTCATATTTTGCTTTATGGCCTCATTTATATGGCATCAGCAATCACATATATTGGAACCAAAGATTGGTGCTAGCCAGGCCAAGGAGGGCACTGAGTTTACACTAATGGTGGTAGAATAATTAGGAAAAGATGGTGGTGTAAGGTTACATACAATCAGTTTTGGGGAGCGCTGGCAAGGTCAGCCACTGAGGGAGAAAGGTGGGGCTCCTTACTCCATCGAGTGAAAGGCTAGGAAACTCACAGGGGCAGTTTTACCCTGCCTTACAGGGCTCACTTGTTATGACCTGAAATCAATATATGGCAGTGTGTTTATAATCAATTTCACTACTGTACATGAGTTGTTGAATCAGCAAATTTGGGGGGGGGGGGCATCACTGCCTCTGGTGGTTGTGGGTGCTACCCAGTGCTGCTCCTGAGAGCTGCCGCTGGATTTGAACCGTCGAGCCCGAGGGCCGCAGTTCAACACTCAACCACTTACGCCACTGGGCTCAGCCCCAGCAAATGTTTTATTACATATATTTTCACAATATAAACAACATATAGCTCAAGAATTAGTTCTCTAATAATTTGGACAGAGTATATATTAGTTTGGACAGGGTATATGTTAGTATCTACTTAGGTCAGGTAAGTTAGTTATTAAAGATAACAAATTCCTAAGAATTTTTGTTTGTTTTTGTGGCATCACTGCCCTATGGTGGTCGTGGGAGCTATCCAGTGCCGCTGGATTTGAACCACTAAGCCCGCGGGCTGCCATCCCACAGTGAACCACTTACACCACCAGGGCTCAGCCCTAAGAATTTTTAAATAGTAAAACATTGTAAAAATATATACTGTCTCCACTATAACATAAGCAATCCAGTTTCAAGCAACTATCAAACTAACAAAAATGTTTTAAAATTCAGTGATCACAAAATTAAGGAAAATACTTAAACTTCAATATATTGCTAATGGTAATGGTTGTTTTTTCCGAAGAAAAAACTAGTAACAAATACAGCAAGAACTATGCAAAACTGTTCTTTTCATACTCATAAAATAACACCTGAATAATTCATTGTACTTTGGGGAAAACAGCCTATGGAAATAACCCAAGGTAATGGTATCAAAGAGAAATGTTTCCAAGACATCAGTGTAACACTGCTCACAATGAAATTTGCTAAGAAGTTAACATCATATAGAAGTTAAGTAAAATATAATGAACAATGGAATAAAATCTATTGAAAATGAAGATATGTTGACTAATATGAGCTAACATAAAAAAACATAGTGAAGTTTCAAACATTATAGAGTAGACATTTCCTGATTAAAACTATGAAAAAGACCCAACTATCATGACCCCAATTCTACCTTACAAATCTGGCCAGACCAGAGCATGTACACTGGTATAGATAAGAGCTCACAACACAGAGAACCTCTCAGGACCAAGAATGACAGTAGCGATACCAGAAGGGGGCGGGGGGGAGAAAATGAGCACAAAGATCTTCATATAACCCCCTCCTCGCATGGGGGATGGACAACAGAAAAGTGGGTAAAGGGGGACAGGAGATGATGTAAGATAGTAAAATAATGTGTAATTTATCAAGGGTTCATGAAAGGGACAGAGGAGAAAAAAAATGAGCAGATACCAAGGACTCAAGTAGAAAATATTTTGAAAATAATGATGGTAACGTATGCATAAAAGTGCTTGACACAATCGATGGATGTGTGGATTGTTATGAGAACCATATAAGCCCCCAAGAAAATGGTTTAAAACATAAAAGCCATGAAAAAGACTAGAAATTAATGTGAAGTCAAGCAAATTTACAGTTTGAAATTTTTTATCTGTCAAATTTTTTAATTTCATCATATACAAGTATGCATAAGTGATTGCAAAATTTAAAAGAGCTCCACAGTCTATGTTAAGGAAACAATTTATTACCTTTTACATTTTGGTAACCAATATTGTATTTCAGAAGTTGTAAAACTTTACTTCGATACCTATTCAAATCTACTGTCTCATTTTATTTGTTAAGAAATTATACTGCTCAGGGCTGAGCCCCAGTGGGCATAAGTGGTTGAGTGCGCGACTGCGGCCTGCGGGCTTGGCAGTTCAAATTCAGCAGTGGCTCTCAGGAGCACCGCTGGGTAGCGCCCACGACCACGAGAGAGCAGTGATGCACCCCGCCCCCCCCCCCAAAAAAAAGAAAAAGAAATAATACTGCTCAATTGTTCTACTTAGATATAAAATAGAGTATTTCAACATGTGGGGGAAGTAGCCTACTATCCTGAAATAACAATTAAAAGACATTTCAATTCTTTGCATTTTAAAAACATCTGTTCATTGTGTGTATTTATTCATTTAGCACCACCCTGAAACTTACTATAGCACCACACATACCTGATGCAATAACAGGATCTTTCATAAGTTCTCTAGTTATGGGACATATAAATTCATCAGGAATTCCAGAAGAGAGGGATTTCACCTTTGTCCTTAACTCTTCAATTTTCCTCAGGGCTTTACTCCGCAGCCCTAGAGATTCTGAAAGAAAGTTTCTGTTATTACAGAACTGCTATTAACCTTTATGCAAGATTTTACTCATCACCAAAAATAATCAGATGTACTCCTATCAAATGGAGTTACAGTTTTTATAAATTCTTTTTTTTTTTTTTTTGGCATCACTGCCCTCAGGTGGTGGGAGTAGGAGGCCCAGCCTTTGCTCCGTGGAGCTGGAAATGAACCTCCATCCCAGTGGGCTGCGGTCCCGCACACGACCAGTACGCCATCGGGGCTCAGCCCTTTTATAAATTCTTCAATGCTTGTATAGTACTTATTTTAAACAACCTACATTCTGAAAGTTCCTTACACTTTTAGGTTTAGGACATTAATATGGGGGGATTAGTTTACAACACTGTCCTTCCCAGCCCCAAATTTTAAAGATGTTCTATTGTTAATGTAAAAATTTCTTGTTATATTTTCAAACTTTCATAAATTGATATTGCTAATTTGTCTGAAATTGTGTACAGAAATTTCATTTTGTTTAATTTTTAAGTGTATTTTTAATTTTAGGAAGGATGGTCTTAAAGCTATTGGGATCTTTTGAAGTAATAAGCAGGTGTCATGGATTGAATTATGTCTCCCCCCCCTGCCCCTCAATATATGTCCACTTGGTTGGGTCAAGATATGCAGTTGTTTGGAGGTTATGTAATGTGGCAATGATGTAATGATCTTCATGCTGTGATCTGATGTGATAAATCAATAAGAGGATTAAGGGGCAGGATGCAACAGTCTAATTACAATTTCCCTGTGGGTGCAGCCTGCAACACCTTCTTCTTGACAAGATATAAAAGGTCAAAGAAAGAACAGAAATCAGAGGGACGCATTACCATCAAGAAAGAAGAGCAAGGAGAAGCGTGTGTCCTTGGGGCCTGGATACTGTACTGAGAAGCTCCTAGCTCCCAGGGGGAAGGTTGCTGCCAAGACAAATGAAAATCCCCAAGGAATGGTGGGCCTGCAGATGCTGAGACACGGTGTCTCCTCCCAATGAGAAGGCAGATTCATTTTCTGACTTGCACAAAGATTACGAAGTCCCTCTATGGTTGAAGGGTCAAGTTGGGGGAAGAGACGAGGAGGAATTGATCACAATGATCTATATATAACCCCCTCCCAGGGAGACAGGCAACAGAAAAGTGAGTGAAGGGAGATATCAGTGTAAGACATGAAAATAAAATTAAAAATTATCAAGGGCTCAAGGGAGGGAAAAATGAGCTGATACTAAGGGCTCAAGTAGAAAGAAAATATTTTGAAAATGATGGCAACATACGTATAAATGTGTGCTTGACACAATGGATGGGTGTATAGATTGTGTTGAGATGTATGAGCCACACCAAAAGTGGTTTTTAAAACCCCAGAAATGAACAGGACTGATGGTTCCGGGGTGACATGGGAGGTAGAGGAAAAGAGGTGGTGTTGTCCATCCCAGGGACAAGGGAACAAAAAGTGTTCCAAAATCAGTGACAAGGTAGATTTAACAGTCCTGATAGGGATTGATCTAGTGTAATGTAACAGAGAAAAATTGCTGAAACCCAATGAAGGTTGAGCATGATAGTGGGACAAGAGGGAAGTAAAAGGAAATAGAGGAAGGAACTAGGAAGTAAAGGGCATCTACAGAGGTCTAAATACAGGCATAAACATAAATGAATAGATTCATATATGATGATGGGGAAATAGATCTAGGTGAATATACTTACAATGTTAGCATTAAGGCACCAGAAGGACATTGGACCTCCACCAAGTACTTCCTCAATGCAAAAACACTTTGTTCTATTAAATTGGCATTGCTTGTTGGTCACCTTCCCGACACAATCGCTGAAGACAGATGTGTGCACAAGCAAAAGTGGTAAAGAAAGCTGATGGCACCTAGTATCTGGGGCATAAAGACTTGAAAGTAATCAAGCAGTCAACTAGCTCAGAAGTAACAAAGTCTACATGGAAGCACACCAGCCAGTGTGACCACAAAGGGTCAATGGAATCAGCAGTCATCGACAAAAATCATCATTGTATGCCAACCCTTCTGATATGATCGCTGAAGACAGAGGTGTGCATAAGCAAATAAAATGAAGAAAGCTGATGGTGCCCGGCTATCAAAAGATAATAGCATCTAAACAAAAACTCAGAAATTAAGAATTTCTTTATGTGCTGAATGATCCTGCAAAATGACTTATCAAAGTGATTCATTGATTTGATAGAGGTTATTATCCAGAATATTAAAAAGAACTCCTGGGCTCAAGGGAAAAGGAGGATGTTTGGAGATTGATGATAGCAGCAGACGTGTGAATGTGCTTGGCACAGTATATTTATTTATGTACTGGAAAAACAAGGTACGAACCCCTAATAAAATAATTTTTAATTAAAAAAAAAGGACTCCTGTAAGTGAACAATCAAAACAGACAAGACATAATTTAAAAGCAGGCAAAGAAATTTAATGTACATTTCACCAAAGAAGAAACCAACAGTCGACAATCATAAGACACTGAAAAGATCTTCAATGCCAGTAGTGATTATGAAAGAGCAAATCAAAACCAACATGCATTATTAAATTTCCCAATGGGATGGCTATGGAAAACAAGTACTGATGAGGATGTAGAGAAATTAGAATCTTTATGCATTGTTAACAGAACAGTATATAGTCAATATGGAAAATACTTTGAAAGTTTTTCAAAACATTGATCGTAAAATTAGCATGCTATTAAAAAAATTAGCATGCCATTAAAGGGATTCTGAGAATTTGTAGTAAGACCACAGATTTTAGAGAAAGCTATTTTATTCCAGCAGCCTGGTGACAGTGGATTATACATTGAATTACACAGTATGAACCCACCAGCTGCTAGAAGTGAAAGATGAGCCTTTCTGTTCCAGTAAGATTTATAGCCTCAGAAACCCACAACAGTAGTTCTATTCTGTCCTATGCTGTCATTGTGAGTTGAAATTGACTTGATAGCATTGGATTTTGAGTTTTATCACACAAATGACTGCTAAAGGAAGGGCACCTCCAAAATCAGGCATATTTATTCTCTGACCATGACAGCTACTCTTCCTTCCCAAGGGCTCCTTCTCCAGGAATCCCTATTTTATCCGCTATACTGCACGCAGTCTTTCACCCAAAGGTACCAGAGTTGTGTATCTTTATTTTGCCAGAGAAATACAATGTAGGCTTTAAAAGGAGTTCTAACAAACTATTATCATGAACTGATAGTCTCCCAAAAGTATGTGCCAACAATCATGTGCCACGATGCAGTGTTTTGGCAATTGTGTGGTGATGCATTCATCTCCATAGTATCGATGCATCGCATGTAAATCCTAACTGATGTGTGAGGGTAGGGTAGGTGGTAGTTCTGTTAATGAGGCAGGAGATAATCTATAGCAGAGGTGCTAAACTCAATTAAAATGAGCAACTTTGATTTTGTGATTTTACTTGTCTTCAGTAAAGGGTTAATGAGGGAATTGTGTGTATGGCATTGCCCTGGTTTCCCCTAAAGCGCTATTTCCTTCATAACATTTTTTTCCTATTTTCATTTTATTTCAGAGCATTGTGGGCCACAAGAAATTGCCTTGGAGGCTGCCTGTGGCCCATGGCCACCAGTTTGACATCCCTGATCTACATGGGACTAGGCCCTATCTGAGTCGGTCTTCTTTGACACATGAAAGATCAGAGGGTCCTAACTATCACACTTAGAATAAGAGGTGAGGGCACAGCGCATCCTTTGGACCCAAGGTCCCTGTGCTTAGAACCTCTCAAACCCAGATGACTGCTGCCAGTCACAAATGGGGCATCTCCAAGAAACCCAGATTTTGAAAGACAAGGGGACATTCCTCCAGGACAGACAGAGAAAGCGATTCCATAAGCCATTCCCTAGAACTGGTGCTCTGAATTTGAACTTATGGTCTCTTGCTGTGTGAGAAGAAATTCCTTTGTATCATGGTTGTGGTCTGCTTATTGATAATTTGCCATAAGAAGATTCTACATGTGAGTAGAAAAGGCTTGATAATCTGCCCTAGTTCTATACCATGGTATAATTAGGTAACAGCCATATCTTTGGATATTAAAAATTTACAAAACGAGAAGGCTATCAAGGTCCCTCACACTCCAGAAGATCATTTTATTCTACCTCACTTTAATAAGAAAAACTTTTATTAATACTAGTTTCACTAACTAAAAAAAAAAAAAAAAAAAAAAAGGGTGGTGGTGGTAAAACTCATATTTAGTGGTTTGTAGTGAGGTGTTAAAGAGGTAACACCCAGAGTGGCCAGGAATGTGTTGCCAATAAAGACTAACTACAGTAGGCATCAGAGTATCCTACCTATGAATTGTGTCAGTGAACACTTTATTAGTGTAAGTTAGGCTTATTATTTTATAAGATTTGGTAGGTTACTTGGAGATCTGGAAACACTGAAAATTTTCTCCACATCATTTAATGGTAACTGCTTCTTCATTTTATAGATTTCAGCCTAAAAATTGCTTTAATAGGAACACTGTACTTTCAGACAGTAGGAAAAATCTGCAGCAGCATTCAATCTTCAGAAAAACATAAAAGTGTACCACCCTTTTCCAAAATACTACATGAGTATTAATATGTATAATAGAGGATAGAGAAAGCAAATTCAAAATGCCCCAGATAAGAAGTTTAATTTGAGTGTTATCCTTATCTAATTTTAATGTCATTAAAAGTAGTCAGAGCACCTTGTCTTTGGGGACATAATTATCAAAACACATCTTAACCAGACACAAACATCTCATTTAATGCACACGTCTCCAAAGGCTGGGAGAGAATTGAGAATAGTGAATTTATTACACAGAAGGAAAAGCCCCTGAACAGCTGGGTAATAAACCAATATAGTTAAAAGGTAAGATCAAATCATTTTTTAAAGAAAGTCCTAAGGACAATAGGTTGCCAAGTCTCTGACTCTCTACTAGACTCATGTTCAATCCTGGAAATGCCACAATTGAGGGTTTGATGGATTCTAGACACTAGTAATCATCAGAGAGACAAAGCAAATTTCTACAAACTCCCTAGGGAAAAGATATGCACACCATTTTATGCCCCCCAGCTTTGTCCTACACCAGTTCTCAACCTGTGGGTCGTGACCCCTTTGGGGGCTGAGTGACCCTTTCCACAGGGGTCGCCCGATTCATAACAGGAGCAAAATTACAGCTATGAAGTAGCAATGACAATAACATTATGGTTGGGGGTCACCCCCACCACCACATGAGGAACCGCATGAAAGAGCTGCAGCATGAGGAAGGTGGAGAACCACTGTCCCAGAGGCATCACCTTGAGGGGGAAGAAAAGAAAACAGGACTGCAAGCCTCAGCTGGAGGCAGAGAACAGCAGGAGTTCCCCAGAGCCTAGGTAGGGTGCATCAACATCAATCGCCTCCATCAACCATCAATCGTCTCACAGGGAAAAAAAAAATCACCTCACAGAATCAAAAGTTGGTTTTTGGAAGGAAAGCTACAAACCTCTTAATTTTTTAAAAGTGTATTATTTTATAAAAGATATTATGCTTCTGGCTAGAATGATCAAAAGAAAACATTACTGCTTTAAAGAGGAAAAGGAAAAAAAAAAAAAAGAGGAAAAGGAAACACGATTATAGGTACCCTCAAACGCAAACTGAATTCACTGCTTTCGACTCAGTGTGGACTACCAAAGACCCTGTAAGACAGAGCAGAACTGCCCCGGTGGGTTACAAAAGAGCATTGGGAGGAAATAATAGAAGGAGCGGCATGGTTTCTGAATTCCTCACCTCAAACTGAGCAAGTGGAAAGCAAAATCAAATCCCATGGACACTTCTAAGAAAACACGGTGGCAAGGCAGCCTTGTGAAGCCCTAACACCAACAAGTGAGTCACTGATGTGTGGCTGGCAACCACAGAAGGAATCTGATGGGCTTGAGACTCCAAAACTTCAATAAGTACTGCATATCCTCACATATAAGCTGAGTTTTTCAGCACATTTTAATGTCATTTTTGTGGTCAAATTAGGTGCCTCGGCTGATTTTCGCCTTGGTTTATCCTTGAGTATATACAGTACCCATTGGAAAGGCAGTGGACCGATTGGGAGCAACAGCAGAAGGTAAGGGGTTTTGCCCACCCCAAGAGCAAGTCAGTGCACAAGCCCACAGCGATTTTTTCTAAATGGTAAATGTTCTATTACCCAAACATACATTAAGAAATATAATCAAGCAACAGGTAAAATCTATGTATTTTAACAGGCATCAGCCAACTATTTGAAATTTCTAAAATCTAAGGATGTGAAGACATTAATGTATAATACCTTAAAGATATTTCATTTTGTAACTTTTAAATTAGAGGAACTATATCCCAAATGCTTTTATAATTTAAGCTCAACAAAATGAACTTTGAAGAAGCCTCATTACCAATTAGAAATACATAATTGTTGTTTCTTAAATTATATGGGAAAAGAGGAGATAATGGAATTTTCCTGTTAACTCTTGGAAACACCTTCCCACCCCCACCCCCATACAACAGTCTCTTTACATTGGCCATTCTAATTTCTACTATTTAATCACCTATATCAAAGTTTCCCAGAATAGGCGATAGCTTCCCCTCGGGAGGTCAGCTGGAATGATCCAGGAGGCTGCAAAAGCAGATGCCTACAATTTATGCTGGATTATGGGCTCTAAGACACAAATTTTTTATTTCCAGGTAAGAGCCAAGTAATGTTTTTTGGTTTAGGGTTTTTGTTTTTTTGTTTTTTTTTCTGAAAAGGGAGGGAGCAGTAAGCTGTGTCAGTTTGATCTATAGCAAAGTCAAATATATTCCTACAAGGCTCAACTACAAACTATGCCGGTGGACAAGAGGGAAATCACTTGTCTCATCGGAGGACTTCTGGCTTGATCTGTATCCCATTTCAAACTGACTGTCTTGCTCTTCACCTTTCACACTTCAAGTCTGAAAGAGATAACTTGCTGCAGTAATATTTACAGATTTATAGATAGATTCAATGTCTTAATACACAGCTCTCTCAATGTCAAAAATCTTGTATTTGTAATCTTTTTTTTTTGGACATTCCTTATGGAAGTATGGTATCATATATGAAGCTATTCCCTACCTAAAATAGTTTGCCTAGTATACCCTAGGTTTCATTAGCATAATCCTAGAAAAGAATTCTTATCCTTGGTTAAAGTACTAGATTCCAACTGCCCCTGTGGGTTTCGGAGAGTAACTCTCCCCTGTTCCGCCTAAACCATTTTATTAAACACAATTCAGAAATCATACCACTCAAGAGTTCAGCCATAACAATCATTTTCAAAATATTTTTTCTTCTTTTACTCCTTGACATCAGCTCTCCCTCTCCCTGCAATACTCCCCATGGAACCATTATTCTAGTTAATTATCTCTATAGTAATGTGACCAAGCAGTCCCGATTTTAAACACTTTTTCCCGCGTCCCGTGGCGTCTTAAAAAAGTCCCAATTTTTGGACAGAATGCACAAGCTAGATTTTTAGACAGAATGTACAACGGCAGACAAACGGGAAGGGAATATATCACCTTTACCCGCCCCACCCCACCCCCGCCCTCGCCAGCCCTGGTCAATGGTGTTCTGCTTTACCAATGTTAAAATGGGGTCACTTTACTAGATCCACTCAACCTGGGTTTCATATACTGAAACACATAGAAAGTTACAGAACAGAGTCAAGAACTGTGCCAACAATAACAAAATACAAAAGGTAATTCCCAACTTGGGGGCGGGGGGGAGGATCCCCACGGATACATAAAGTCTTAAAAGCTATCTCAAGCTCAAAATATACCAAAAGGGAAATTTATTAAGGTTTTAACCATTCAAGTCAGATTTTTCATTTTAATGTACTATAATTGTCTAGTACTCTGTGTCATCAACAGGTTACTCGCATCCTGCAATTTTGGTTAGAGGAGTAATGACTGGAGGCTCATTCCATGTGCAGATCCCGTGAATGTATTTCTACTGCACCCATAGCCTCTGCAAATCACAATTTCACAATTTAAGCTCCAAGATTATTCCCTCCTTCAGATTTGGATGAAAAATTTACAATCCTGCAATCAAAGATGTTGGTGTGCTTCTTCCATGTGGGATAATTAATTGAATTAGATGGCTGCTTGTTTGAAAATAAACCTTTATGATCCCAGGTACTATTTTTCCTGATAGCTAGGCACTATCCAATTCCAGATTAATCCTGATGGGAGCAGAAAGCCTCATCTTTCTCCTGCTGAGGCAATGGTTGTTTCAAATTGTGGATTTTGTGGTCAGAACCTAGATGGATAACCACTATGCCACCATGACTCCTTTTCTTTTCCTTGCATCACTGCCTGGTGGGAGTAGGAAAGCCCAGCCTTGCTCTTGGGAGAGCTGCTGCTGGATTTGAACCGTCAGCTCTGTGGGCTGCAGCTCCGCACACAACCACTGCGCCACCAGGGCTGAGCCATGACTCCTTTTTGATGGGCATATATACTGTACAAGTCTAGAAAAGGAGGAGGAGGGGCAGAGTCAGAATTCAATAGGAGCGAAGTTCTTAGACACACAGAGTGCTGGTGGTGTAGTGGTTATTCACTGGGATGCAATCTGCTAGGTCAGCAGTTCAAAATCACCAGCCACTCTGCTGGACAAAGACGGGGCTTTCTACTCCCATAAAGGGTTGCAGAGTTTCAGAAAACTCACTGGGGCAGTTCTACCCTGTCCTATAGGGTCACTTGAGTCTGAACAGACTCCGTAACAATGAGTGAATTTTAGTATTTGAAATCAATTTCATATATCATGATATGTGACATCACCCCCCCCCCCCAAAAGCACTAGGAGTCAAATAAAGTCAGACCTGGGGGGAGGGGTGCTGGCAAGAGGAAGAGCTCTTTCCTGTGGCATTAGAAGGGGGAGGGGCAGCTGGGGCCCTCACCTGCCCCCCACCCTGCTCCTGATCCCCCTCAATCAGGGTTGGGGCCTTCTTGTCATCCCTCAGTGCACCCTCGAGGAACCCTTGGTGATGATTTTGGCAGCTTCAGGAATAAATGGAAATTCTCTTGGGGGAAAAAAATGTCACACTAACTTAAAAGAAAGTAGTAGAGAAACAGAAAATCAAAATGATGTAAGAAATAGAAAATAGGGGCTGAGTCCTGGTGGCATAGTGGCTGTGCATGGGACTGCGGCCCACTGGGATGGAGGTTCAATTCCAGCAGCAGCTCCACAGAAGCAAAGGCTAGGCCTCCTACTCCCACCACCAGAGAGCAGTGATGCCCCCAAAAACAAACAAACAAAAAGAAACAAAATAAACAGATGTAAATCCCACCTTTATCAGTAATTACAGTAAATTACACAAGAGGGAGTACACATAAATCACATCTGCTAAGGTACTACTATCTAGACATATATATAAGGAATTCTTATATATAACAATACACAGCAACCTAAAAATGGGCAAAAGATTTGAATAGACATTTCTCTAAGGAAGATATATGAATGATCCATAAATACATGAGAAAACACTCAACCTTACTAGTCTTTTGGGAAAAGAAAACCAAAACCAAAATGAAGTTATCCATTCAGAACCACTGGGACGGCTACAATGGAGACAGTTACTAACAAGCAATGACAAGGAAGAAAGCAAATCCCTCACACACTGCTGCAGGGAATAGAAGCTGGTATCGCTATTAATACAGTCAAGCAATTCCACTCCTAGGTACTGGTACATACCAAAAAAGAGAGAAATATCTGCTCACACAAAAAATTGTTGTAAGAATGCTCGAGGATGTGAATGCAGCATGATGGCACAGAGCGGGGAACCAGTGGAGGGGTCTGAGCACCCAATCCCCACCACAGGGGCAGCCTCTCCACCCCCACCCCACCCAGGAGTTTGCTTTGGAGGTCAGCATTGAAGCTGCAGCTTGGGGAGTGAGACCTGACCAGAGCAAATGAGAACAAATGAAGAGGAAGAGAGAATAGAGTACATCCTGGCCCACCAAGCCTTTGGACGCTATTCCCACTCACAGCAGCCGATACACAGAGGATCATAAGGCTGACCCCAATATGAAATATGGCTCCCCCCTCACTGACCCAAGTGGACAAAGAGGGTCGGGATTATACCCTGTCTAACCCAACCACACCATGGCAAAACACGAAGGGTGTGCAACAGACCATGGAGTTCCCATGGGTGTGCCAAGGATATACTTTGGGGCACCCCATCCAACTCAACCAAGGGACACTCCTGGAGGTCAAAAATCAGACCCTGAACTACTTACAGGTCTTTGTTTTTATTTTTTTACACACACACACACACATATATATACACACACACATATATGTATATATATATATATATATATAACATTGGGGTTTCTTTGTTGTTATTTATTTTCTGTGGTTGCTTCATCTTAGGATGCTTGTGTTTTTTGTACATATTGTGGTCTCTGCAGGTCTATCTAGATAAGATAGGCTGGATGAAGGACAGATGAGAACCTTGGGGCCAGTGGACTGGATGGGTGGAGAGAAGGTGGGATAGAGAGATGGAACCAACTGCAAGGACATACACATAACCTCCTATCTGGTGGACAGTCATCAAAGGAATGGGCTGGGGGAGTGGTCAGGCAGTGTAAGATATGACAGGACAATAATAATCTATAAAGTATCTAGGGTTGGTGGAGAAGGGAGAGCAGGGGAAGAGGGGAAAGGATGGGAAGCCGATATCAGGGGCTCAAGTGGAAAAGCAGATATTTGGAGAATGCTAACAGCAGCAGACATGCGAAGGTGTTTGGCACAGTATATTTATTTATGTAATATGAAAAACGATGTACAAGGCCCCAATAAAATGTTTTTTAATTAATAATTTAAAAAGATAGGCTGGATGAATAGTCTGGAAGCAAAAATAACAGGACTGATGGTTCCAAGGGGAACATGGGAGATGGGGAGGAGGAGGAAAGGAGGTGGTGTTGACCAGCCCAGGGATAAGGGAACAAGTGATTCAAAATCAATTACAAATGGGTGTGAGAGCCCCAATAAGGATTGATCAAGAGTAATGTAACAAGAGAAAATACTGAAACACCCAGAGGCTGAGTACGATAGTGGGACAAGAGAAAAGGAAATAGAGGAAAGAACTGGGGGAGGGGGTTTAAAGGGCATTTATAGAGGTCTAAATACAGGCATGTACATAGGTGAATATATTTATATAGGATGATGGGGAAATAGATCATTGTGCATATAGTTAGGGTCAGTATTAGGACAGCAGATGGGCATTGGACCCCCACTCAAGTACTTCCTCAGTGCAAGAACATCTTGTTCTATTAAATTGACATTGCATGATGCTCACCTTTCGGATATAATCACTGAAGACAAATGTATGTGTAACAGGTGTGGTGAAGAAAGCTGATGGTGCCTGGCTATCAAAAGATGTAGCATCTGGGGTCTTAAAGGCTTGAAAGTAAACAAGCGGCCATCAAGGTCAGAAGCAACAAAGCCCACATGAAAGAAGCACACCAGTCTTTGTAACCACAAGGTGTCAAAGTGATACATTGTCAGGCATCAAAGAACCAAAAATTGTATCATTTTAAATGAGGGAGATACAGATTGGGGATCCAAAGCCCATCAATCCGTGAAGTGACATCCCTTATAGAGGGGTTGCAGGGAGGAGATGAGCCAGTCAAGGTACAGTGTAGTAACAAGTAAAAATGTAATTTTCCTCTAGTTCTCAAATGCTTCCTCCCACCCACTATCATAATCCCAATTCTACCTTACAAATCCAGCTGGACTGGGGGGAATGATGTGCGTTGGAGCCGGAATCATGGGGAGTTCAGGACAGATGATCCCTTCAGGGACAGTGGTGGGAGTGGTGATACCAGGAGGATGGAGTAGAAAGGGAGAACCAATTGCAGGGATCTACATATAACCTCCTTTCTGGGGTACGGACAACAGGGAATTGGGTGAAGGGACACATCGGACAGTGTGATATGAAAAATAAAATAAATGAAAAATAAAAATTTGTAATTAGGGGTTCATGGGGAGGGGGAGGGGGGAGGAAGGGGAAATATGGGGAGCTTATACTGGGGGCCTAAGTGGAGGGAGGATATTTTGAGAGTGATGATGGCAACAAGGGAGTAAATGTGGTATATATACAATTGACAAGTATTGATCATGATGGGAGTTGTAAGAACCCCCAATAAAATGATTTATTAAAAAAAAAAAAAGGAGGGGGAAAAAGGGGTCTATACCAAGGACTCAAATAGAAAATATTTGGAAATGAAGATAGCAACATGTATACAAATATGCTTGATACAAATGATGTATGAAATGTTGTAACACCTGTAAGAGCCCCCAATAAAATCATTAAAAAAAAAAGAATGCCCGAATCAACATTATTCATGATCACACAAAAGTCACAAGAATGTAAGTGCCCATCAACTAATGTTAAATAGATAAATATGGTATTCCTATACACTGAAATATTATTCAGAAGAGGGGTAAGAGGCTTACTAAAATGTAGGTCAACTTTGAAAACATCGTGAAAGTGAAAGAAGTCAGTCACAAAAGGCCATGTATTGTACAATCCCACTAATTAAACAAGTGTCAAGAATAAGCATAAAAATTTACATGTGGTGGGCAGGAAATGATGGGTGGGAAGAGGAGAACTGAAGGGTGACTGCTAACATTAAGCTTCTTTTGGGAGTGATGAAAATGTTCTGGAAGTAGACAGTAGTGATGGTTGTACAACTCTAAAAACCACTAAAGTGTACACTTTAAAAGATTCATTTATTGGTGTGTAAATTTTACCTCCATGAAAAAATTCTATTTTTTATGCACTATGATAGAGTAGATTTAGTTAGTCAATTAAGTACTGTATGGCATTTTTTTAACCTAATAAAATGTATGTCATGATACAAAAGGCAAACACAAGAATAATTACTATTAACACGAGCGGTTCTCAACCTGTGAGTCATGACCCCTTCAGGGGTCGAACAACCCTTTCACAGGGGTCACCCGGTTCATAACAGTAGCAAAATTACACTTATGAAGTAGGAAGGAACCTAATTTTATGGTTGGGGGAGTCGCCACAACATGAAGAACTATACTAAAGGGTGACAGTATTAGGAAGGTTGAGAACCACTGTGTTAGACCATTACGAGAAGCCACACATACAACTAGAACTAACCTAATACGAGAAGCCACACATACAACTAGAACTAACCTAATACGAGAAGCCACACATATAACTAGAACTAACCTAATACGAGAAGCCACACATATAACTAGAACTAACCTAAGAGTCAATTCTTAAAAGCAATCTTTAAACGTTGTTTATTTTTTCACTAATCTTACCAATTTTCAAATCATCGGCTAGACTTTCTTTGGTGAGATTCAACAGTTCTTTTCCATCGATGTTATTCATCTTGAAAATACCGACGAGGTCTTTTAAACCTTGCTCACAGAGCCACAGTGAGACATCCTCCTCTGACCAGTCTTCAGTAAATTGCCTCAGCTGATCTTCCATGCTCCTTGCTTAAACACACACACATACACCGCAATCAAAAAGGCAAGTGAAATACTGTATATACTTGTGTATAAGCCCGGTTTTCCAGAACATTTATTTGGGGGGGGGGGGGGGGGGGGGGGGCCTCACTGCGCTAGTGAGAGTAGGAAGCCCAGCCTTGCTCCTGGAATGCTGCTGTTGGATTTGAACAACCAACCCTGTGGGCCACAGTACCACACACAACCACTACGCCACTGGGGCTCCGCCATCTCCAGCACATTTTTTTTTTTTTGAGGGCATCACTGCCCTGGTGGTGGGAGTAAGAGGCCCATCCTTTGCCCCTGTGGAGCTGGAATTGAACCTCCATCCCAGTGGGCTGCAGTCCCGCACACAACCACTACGCCACCGGGGCTCAGCCCCTCCAGCACATTTTTAATGTAGTTTTTGGCGTAAAATTTAGTGCCTCCACTGATATTCAAGTCGGCTTATACTCAAGTATATATGGTAACAAAAAAAATAAAGCATTTTCTTCAGATACATTCTTATTTCAAATTACAATGTGCATAAAGTTTCCATAAGTCTGTTTTACTATTGTCTTTTTTTTTTTTTACTGCCTTTTAAGAATGCCAAAGGATCAAGTATCATCATGGATAATTAAATTAGTATTTATCTTATTCAAAGCTAAATTACTGGCCTTTAGGGCATTTTTCTTTTTCACTACAGAAATGCATTTTTCCTTTAGTACATGAAATTCAGACCAGAAGTTGTCTATATGCTCTGTCATCTGTACACTGACAACCGTTATTTAATTTCCTCAGTGATAAAATGAAAACTCCCATGGTTAGATGTCATTGTTGTTTGCCAAATATAAAATCAACTAAATGAAATTATGATTTCTATTCTATTCTCATGCTCAACTACTTAGAAAAATCGTAGAGTATAAAAATATTCTCTAACAGTTTTCTATGTAGGTCCAAGAGCCATGGTGGCATACCAGTAAAATACTTAACTCTAGTCAAAAAGTCAGTGGTTTGAACCTACCAGGGGAGGTGTGGGGAAAAAGATGTGGCAGTCTGCTTCCAGAATGATTTACAACCTTGAAAATTCTATGGGTCAGTTCTACAACTCTGTCTTAAGGGGTCATGATGAGTCAGAATCAATGTCAGTCAAGTGAGTTTTGGCTTTCAACTACTTTAAGATTGACTTCTCTAAAATTATGTTTACATTAAAAAACTTGGATGTATATATAGTATGTGGTAAGAAAAAGAATATAGTATGTGAGTAACTAGCTAGAAAATAAACAGTGAATAAATAGGATTGAAGAGGTTTAAAGATGATGTCCTTACTAACCTTGAGAAAGTGCTTCTAGGTCAAATTGCCAGAGGTTCACCGTTTTGTCCATTGACCCAGTAGCAAGTAAAAGGATATTAGGTGCAAAGGCACAGGTTGTGACATACCTAGTTAATAAAAACAATTATTATGTATCTTCTGACTAATTTGATTATTATTAATACCAACTGAGGTTAAGTTCAGACCTGGTGTGCTGAGTCAACGTGTGAAGTATGTTCTCGGTGTTCTGGAAAATAACAAAAACAGTTTTATATTTGCTTATGCAATAATCAAGTTGTTACTACAGGTCAAGTATGATCCATTTGATTTAAATAGTATGTGTGCTCTATTCCTACTATTTAATATTAGGCACTAACGAAAACTTAAATGAGTAAGAGAATATTCTGAAATATTTTATTTCACTATCCTTTCATTATCAACATTCCTGTCTACTGACTGCCTTCCTAGAAATTGCTAGCAGACTCTTGGCATTTTCTTATTTGTATGAGTTAACTAATCGTAAAACAAATAAATAATCTGTGCTTTTTCCATGACGTTTGATTTGTACATCCTAACTTTATACCACACAGCATCTAGATATATTTAACTTGAATGACATTCATATTTTATGGAGAAAACTATGTTTTTGTGAATGTGCTATCTCATAAGGAATGCTAAGATCTATTACATATGGCTTGAGTCTTCTCGCTTTTTTACTAGAACCTGCTTAGATTTCTTGCTCGATTTACTTTAATTTTGATAATTGGCATGCCCATTTCATTTGCCAACACAGAACTTTCAACAACCTCTCTTTGTTGCATAAAAAGCATCTATTTTTCTTCATACAGTTGGGCCTGGGTCTTTTCCTGGTAAAAAGTGCTATTTTTTCAAGTATATTTGTAACCTACTCTTTTTTTTTTTTGGGGGGGGGGGGACAGGCATCACTGCCCTGGTGGGAGTAGGAAGCCCAGTCTTGCTCCTGGAGAGCTGCTGCTGGATTTGAACTGCCAACCCTGTACGCTGCAGTCCCACACACAACCACTTTCTTATATTGATCTCTAAACCCAGGCAACCGGACAAAGTGATGAGTGATTGTGATTGTGTGTGTGTGTGAAGGGCAACTAAGCAAGTGGGTTTTAAAATATAGAGGGAAATACCAAGAAGTCAAAGTAAATATCATATAAAGCCTTGGAAAGAACAAATAGTTTTAGAGTAAGAACAGCTAAGAAGGAAAACAGAGAAAGCAGGCTGAGAAAGAGGTTGTAGTCAGTGATATTTGACAAGAGAGCTCAGCAAAATATGAAGATGTTGTAATAACCCAAAATGAGGTAAAGTTTTATTCATAGCTGTTATGAAAGGTTAGTGTAAAAATAATTTTTATATTATTGATTAAATCTGCATTTTCTTTGGATTGAAAATCTTATCCATGTAAAAATTATTATTGATATATTTAAGGGCTTGTCCCCAAACCATTATGTTCCTTTCCTAACATCTTAAACATCTATGGAAACATATATATCCCTGGGAACATTAAAAGAAAAGTATGTTTCATTCTTCTTAAACTTAAATGAAATAATCTAATAAAGATAATTAACATAGTTCTTAAAAGACTGAAATACTTACAGTATCATAAACTATGACAGATTTATCCACCGATCTAAAAAAATAGGAAAAGAAAATTACAGCAGAAAACCTCTATTAAAAACAAATGACATATATGCAATTAGTATTATTAAATATACTTTTAAGAAAAATGGAATTATTGATAAACATTTAGTCTCTTCTTGTTCATATGTATGGACTTTTATCTAAATATCTATATACTTTATATTAATTTAATCAGAAAGTTAGACATTTTACTTAAATAGTGAAAAACTAGTTGCCATTTGCACCAAGCAGGGACACTGAAATAGCATGTAGCTATAAATAAGAACTCATGACATATAAATGCCATGATTCCATGTCAAGATCTGACAGAAAACTCTCCAGAGGTCTTTGAGAAAAAGCTATGAAACATAAACAAAGTCCTCGTTAAATTTTCCTTAAAAAATACATGGTTTCAAATAGCTTTATAATACTCAATACTAGCCAACGATTCAAACACAATTCAGAAAATGCAGAATTCAAAAATTATGCGGCGCCGATCCTCACAACTGTTCCTACACTGAGCCCATTGTTGCAACCAGTGTCCGTTCATCTCCTTGAGGGTCTGCCTCGTTTCAGCTCCCCCTCTACCGTACCAAGCACGCGGTCCTCCTCCAGAGGCGGGGCTCTCCTGATAACGTGTCTGAAGTAGGTGAGATAGTCTTACCATCCTTGCGGCTAATGAGCATTCTAGCTGTACTGCCCGTGACATAGATTTGTTTGTCCTTTTAGTAGCTGATGGAACTTTTAATATTCTTCTCCAGCACAATTCAAATACATCAATTCTTCTGCAGTCTTCCAACTTTCATAGGCATATAAGGCTATTGAAAATGTCAGGGCTTGGGTCAGGCACACCTTAGTCCTTATTTTTCAATAGTCTAAGGGGGTCTTGTGCAGCAGATTTACCTAATGCAAATGGTCTTTTGACCTCTTGACTACCACTGCCGTGGAAATTGATTGTGGATCCAAGTTTGTCAACAATGCTAGGTAACTTCCAAGATTTTCTTCATTTAGAATGATGCTACATATGGGTACAGCTACGATTTCCATTGTTATTCATAAGGGCAGATTTGACTCACTGGACAAAAATGACACGTGACCAGATGAGCTCTGGGATGACATCAAGAATATATGAAGTAAAATATTAAAAGTTTCATGTGGATGTCAGACAAGACTCTGAACTTCATCATTAGCTTCTGACACTCTATCTGTACCAGTGTGGATCTGACACTGTATTTCCTTTACATTGAGTCGTAATCCATACTGAAGGCTGCAGTTCTTGATCTTCATCAGCAAGCTTATCAACGCTTTCAGCAAACAAGGTTGTGTCATCTGTATATTTCAGTCTTCTGCTATCCTGATGTCAAATTCTTCAATATAAGCTAGGATCTCTGATTATCTGCTCGGCATATACTTTGAATAAGTATGGTGAAAGGATACAATCCTGATGTACATGTTTCTTAACTTTATTTTTTTTTTATTTTTTGGGGGGGCGTCATTGCTCTCGGGTGGTGGGAAGCCCCACTGCTGGAAGTGAACCTCCATCCCAGTGGGCCACAGTCCTGCGCACAACAACTACGCCACCGGGGCTCAGCCCCACCTTTCTTTACTTTAAAACATGCAGTATCCTCTTTGCTATTTGCTCAACTGCCTCTTGATCCATGTACAAGTTACCTATGAGCACAAGCAAGTGTTCAGGACTTCTCATTCTTCTCAGGGCTATCCAGAGTTTGCAATGATCCACACAATCAAATGCCGTGGCACAGTCATGGAAAAAGTAAAAGGCTGTTAGAAAAACAGTAGAGACCGTCAAGTGCGGTGGCATGAAATTTTTTTATGCCTCTTCGACCCAGTATCCACAACACCTACTAAATGATTAGGTTGAACTGTGCAAACCGGGCATGTATAACACTAACAGGGAGGACGGGTCCATTTTCCAGACTCCAGGCAACAAGGATAAGCCATCTTGGAAGAATCAAGAGAGTACCGAGAAATCCAGAGGACCTTTGAAGAACACATTCAAGGTTTGTTTGAAGAGGTGGAGTTTGCCGAGACGAGAGGTGCATCCCAGACTGTGGTACGGGGACTATGTGGTACCTTCTCCTTATCTGACCTCAGACTTTGGATCTGTGGGACAGACTGACAGACAAGCTGGCTTCCTGACCCATGGAGACAAAGGCTGAGAACTGGAGGAAAAACTGGCTGTTTGTTGAGTCCACTGAGTATATCCTTACTATCTGCTGATCCTCTGTCTGGCCAGCAAGGAATTATCACATCTAGCGTAGATGTAGTGTGATATGGGAGGAACAGAGTCAGAATCAGTCAAGAAGGATGGACCAATGGAGGTTTGTCTGACAGGGAAGTCAGAAGTCAGCTGTGTCTCCATTGCCATTTGTTTACACCAAGATCATATTTTCTAACCAGGTTCTTCCTCTTGCTTCCAACTTTTGCATTTTGATTATCAATTATTATCAATGAATCTTGATTGCATATTTGATCAATTTCAGACTAAAGATGTTGGTAGTGTTCCATTTCTTCATCAGTAATTTTAGTGGTTGGTGTACAAATTTGAAGTCCTATTCACTAGATTTCCTTGTATGTATGTCTATTGGTATTATCTATCAGACAGCATTGTACTTCTAGAGATCTTGAAATGTCCTTTCTGATAATGTGATGCCATTCCTCCTGAGTTGATTATTCCTGTAAGTAAAATTTTGATTCAAAAAGGGCAAATACCAGTTCATCTCAGCTCACAAATGCCTAGGGATATCGATTTTTGTGTGTTCCATTTAATTTTCTGACTCCCAATTTTCTTTTTTTTAAATGATTTTATTGGGGACTCTTAAAGCTCTTTTAACATTCGATACAACATTTGTATCAAGCATATTTGTATACACGCTGCCATATTCATTTCCAAATATTTTCTACTTGAGCCCTTGGTATAAGCTCCTCTTTCCCTCTCCTCTCTCTCTTTTTTTTTATAACTCATTTTATTGGGGGCTCATACAACTCCCGACTTCCAATTTTCTTAAGATTCATACTTTATACATTCCAAGTTTAAATTAGTAAGAATGTTCCCAATTTCTTCTCATTTTGAGTTGTGTCCCCTCAGCAAACGAAAGTCCCACATCCATATTATTATGGTGCACTTTGAGAAAGTAGCTGTACCTCAGACTATTTTGAGTGCCTTTCAACCCAAGCGGCGCATCTTCTGGCACTGTATCTGACAGCGCGGCTCTGCTACTATATATGAAGTTGTTGGTGTATGACAATGTTCCACTGTTATTCGTAAGGGCAGATTTGACTCACTGACCCAAAATAACCCAAGACCAGATGAGGTCTGGGATGACATCATGAATATATGAAGTAAAATATTACAAATATTAACGTGGATGTCAGAAGAGACTCTGAACTTCATCATAAAGCAGCTACAGCAAGTGGAAGAAATGATCCAACAGAAGAGTTAAACAGAAAAACGTAAAGGGTAGCTCAAGAAGACAAAGTATTACAATGAAATGTGCAAAGACCTGTAGGTAGAAAACCCAAAAGGGAAGGGCATGCTTAGAATATATCAATCTGAAAGAACTGAAGGGAAAAAAGCCATGCCTCGGGTTGCAATATTAAAAAAAAAAAAAAAAAAACTGTGAGCAAAATATCGAATGATCAAAGCATCCAAGGAAGATGTAATAACGAGTCAATGTTTCAACCTCTCATGAGACGCCACACCAACAAGAACCCACAGTGCGTAGAAGGAAGAGGTCCAAGCGACACTAAAGGGATTAGCCAAAAACGCGGCTCCAGGAATGGCTGGAGTACCAATTGAAATGCTGCAACAAGCTGAAGCAGCTCACTAGTCTGCCATGAAACTTGTAAGACACCTGGCCAGCCAACCGGAAGAGAGGCACATGTGTACCCATTTCAAAGTGCAGAGTCTTTTCTGTGTTTTAATCAGTGTTTTAACAGAAGAAATAAACAATTCTGAAGTGCTCAAGAATGCACATGTAGGCTATAGTTACGAGGCTGAGAAGCCAGGACCAGAAGTAACACTTACAGAGTCTGGGGGGGTAGAACCAGCATTGTTTCATTTTTTTGACTCGAGTACTTTTCTGTATGTCTGTGTTATTGCAAATCAAAATGGCTTAAGACAATGACGTCTAACAGCTTACCCAGAAACAAGCATCTTCCCATCATGGGAGAAAGCACAGGCCAAAACAGGAGCACAATGCCCACTCAAGGTACTCTTGTATTTTATTCCAAAACCTGCAATGATTTGGGAAGATGTCCGTTTGAATTTTGTTAGAAATTTGTCATTAGCCCCTGATCTCAATTGCATTTTTCCCATGGCACACAAAATTCTTTGTTTAGCTTTTAAAGGAATTGCAACAAGACTTAGCATTACTGAGAGAAATTTGTTGTGGCCATCCACTTAGCACAAGTACATCAATAAAGTTTTAACACGCTTTGTTTGGAATAAACCCATGCATGCATCAATTAAACCCCAGGAGCATTATTTTTCCCCTTACTCTGGATACAACTAAATTGAGACAGTTCAAAATATTTCAGTGACAACCTGTAAAAATATTTATTAAAACATTTATGTGAAAGTGGATGAGATAAAGTAGCGAACAGGTGAAACTTGTAACTTTGTTACACACAACAAAAAGTTTATGAAGTGTTAGTGGCTACTGATAAATTAGGAACCATGTAGTGAAACAAAAAGGTCATCAGAGGTTCAGCCTAAAAAAAATACACACACACATTTTTAAAATCTGGAAAACATGTATGGGCTGCTAAGGCTTACAGTCCAACACAGAGATCAATACAAAGGCACAATAATTCAGCCTTCTGAAAGACACTAAGTGAACAAAGCAAAAACCTTATAAACCTGTAAGCCAAATGACCAATAAACATCCCATATGAAAAAAAACCCCCACAAAACCTTGCCATATGATTATAATTGGTTGCATTCGCAAATTAAGACATAGGTATATCTACTCCTGATACATAAACTTTAATAAAGTAAAAACGCGAATGCTCCATGAAATTGCTATGCGTTTAAAGAGGCAATTTTAAAAATGTAACATTTTTCTGACCATGTACATTTGAATAATGATACATATTTGGTATTTAGAACATTTATACATATATCTTATTGAAAGTTTCACTCTGATAGGAAAGGAAAAGGCAGAAAAGGAAAGGACCTCTTATCATCACAAGCATGCCACTCACAAAAGTGCAAGCACGGAAGCACTAATTTAAATCAACTGCTACCAATAAAACACACTTTATTTCCTGACAATAAGCCCTTTCTTATATTTCACTATAATTATGAATAACAAAAATGTCGCTTATGATTTAACTGAATCTTAATCGGTACGAAATAAAATATTTTGGGGCATCTTAATCAGACACCCAATTGACTAACATAATTTCAGAAAAGGTACATCAGTAAAGTGAATGGAGAGAGGAACCAACAAAAAAGAAATTGAAAGCAATTTTGTGGAAACAGAAAGCAGGAGTCACAGCCCAACGAGTTTGCTACAGCCCTAATCTGCCCTAGAAAACCCCAAAATGACTTAGGTCTATCAACAGCCAGAGAAAAGGCTAGTCAGGTCCGACAGTTTAAGACAAAATAATAATAATTTATAAATTATCAAGGGTTCATGAGGGAGGGGGGGGTAGGGAAAAATTAAGAGCTAATACCAAGGGCTCCAGTAGAAAGAAAATGTTTTCAGAATGATGAGGGCAACATGGATTGTGATAAGAGTTGTTTGAGCCCTCAATTAAATGATTTTTTTTTAAAAGGCTACTTGATATGAGATACAGATCTGAGTACAGAAAGAGTGACTGAAATTTAAATATGGGATATTTAATGTCTTCTAATCCCTCCCAGTGCCCACTCACAATAAACCACAACAGTTAAGTGCTTGTCTCCAGACACAGCATAAGAAAAATAACTTCCTGAGAACACAAGAGGGACAGACTCCCTAAACTTCCTATCCTTCTCTACAACCCATATAAGGGCTGATTACTTGCTTCCTCCTCTAAAATTTTCCCGGAGCTTCGAGATAGCTTCTTATTGTCTAATTTTTCAATATCATCAGGATTATGGATCATGTATAATATGAGAGAAAAAAATCAGGGTTTATCAAAAAGGGGCCCAAGAACAAAGATGAGATGAAAAAGAATTAAACACATGCATGTGGGGGCACATGCATGAAACATGGTATACTGAGAGATTTGGGAAGATTTCGTATTCCTAATATAAAAAGGACACTATGGGAAAGAAACCAAAAAAAATAAGCTTTTAGAAATTGGATTTATGCTTGATGGGATAAAAATTCAGAAGAAGGTTAAAAGATAAATTGGAACAAACAGCTCATAAAGTAGGAAAATCATTATGGATGAAAATGGGCATAAAAGGTTAATTTAAGTATTACAATAATCAATTACTGATAGTAATAAAAAGTGAAAATGAAAACAATATTTTTCCAAAACTATAACGAATTCCAAAATCAAATGTCACCTGTTCCTTGAAAGGGCCACCCAAAAGGATTTGACAATGCTTGGGAAAAGGCTTAGGCACTGTCACCAAAAAGTCACTAGAGTGAATAACAGTTTGTTTTGTTTTGTTTTTTAATGGTATGTGTTATTTATAGAAATTATAAAAATTGTGCTAAGTATTAAAAACAAACATCTAGTATCTACAGTACGTGAGTACACAAGGAGCTTCAAATAGTCTGAAGGAAAATGGAATTAAAAGACAATGAATTTTCATGAAAAATTTCCTAACAAATATTTCTACAATCTCTTTCTGGTATTCAAAGTAAATAAAATGATAAATTAATATGCAGCATTTCTATCTGAATCACTAGACACATTGTTGAATACATACCTAAGATATGGGTAAAAGACACAATCCAAAATTTGATGTGGCAATCCTGACCACATGATGCCAGTCGAGAAACCTGAAGGCCTGGTTCTGCATCTAATATAAATTTGTTAAAAATAACAACTGGTCATGTAAGGAAAAATGCAAATTTTAATACTGAGATATATTCATTCTATTCACTAAAACTATATTCACAAGCAGTATTCATTCATTTCTACCATTATGACAAACTTTCAGTTAAATCTCTTTAAACACGTTACCTTAAGATATTAGGACATTTGTTAATCATTTCCAGTTTTTATAAGGTTGTATTAGTTTCTTTAAAGCTTATTCTAATTCATATGAAATAATAAAGGTTTCAATTTAATTCATTAAATTGATGTCTAGAATTCTATAAATACAAAATAACATCAATTCAACCCATTTGGTAAAAAAATTACAGAATTTGGAGAAAGTGATCAGCTAAGTTGGTCTTACAAAATGTCTAGTTTATGCTACTTATTTATTTTCAGGGCATGTGTCCACTAAGTAAGTTCCTAAACACTTATAGGCAATGTTTTTACACTAATATGATCCATTTTACATGAGCTCTACTTTCTATTATCGAAGCAACCTCACCAAATAGAGGAGTTTTGGCAGCCCTATGCAGTAAGGCACAATTAAGCAGCTTAGTACTCATTTTAAAACTGGAGTGTCATCTTGCAAATGTCACTATATAGCACTTAATTTATACAGCTAATAATGAAAAGATTTTTCTATGAATTTCTGCATCATTTAAAGCACACATACTTCATTATATAACTCCTTATCACTTATCTCCCATTTCATGTGAAGTTTTTCTCTAACACATGGAACTCTCGCACAATCATAGCATTTGTGTTTCCATCCTTATTGGGAGGTCATGATGAATATAAATAATTCTTGAAAATCATTAAGTATCTTTATGCAAAATATCTTATCCAGTAAGTGCCTACTAGTAAAATATTTAAGTCCTACTCTTGATTAGAAAAAAAATGTTTTTTGGCTGAGCCCCGGTAGCATAAGTAGTTGAGTGCGGAACTGCAGCCCGCAGCCCGCGGGCGTGGTGGTTCAAATCCAGTGGCGGCTGGATAGCGCCCACGACCACCAGAGGCAGTGATGCCCACAAAAACAAAAACAAAAAAACAACAAAAAAACAAAACAAAACAAATGTTTTTCATTGGTTCTTGATTAACTATAAAGTTGATTCTGTAGTTTAACGCCTTTGTGATCAAATTGTTTTATTTTTTTTCTTATCAATATGTGTTTTCAGTAATAGAAAGCATATTAAAAGGCAGGAGAAATTTTATTTTAAGGTCATAAGAATTTATTTGGTACATTTCTATCCTAAGAGGACAATGGTAGTAAGACTCAAAGATTTTACAGGTTGTTAAACTCCAACCCAAAGCATTACCATCACATCAATTCTGACTCCACTACCTTATGGAGCAGATTGCCTCATATTTCTACTACGGAGCATCTGGTGGGTTTGAACTGCTGACTTTATGATCACCATAGAAACACAATGTGGCCTCACTAGGATTCCTTATACAGCTTACACAAGTCTCCACCAGGCAGTTGCATGTACTATAACTGGGACAGCAAGCTTCCCAAACATCCTGGGAGGTGGAAAATGTTCGTATTTGCTATACATGGCTCATGGAGAATGAAAAAAATCCTGAGATTTCATCTAAGACAATAGTAAATGATGGAGTTTAAAGTATATGCCTATACTTAATATCTAAATATTTAGAAATAATTTTTAAGAAAATGTACTCATAATCAGATAGCCCAGTATTTTGTATATGTCTTAAAAACTGGGTAAAATGGAGTATATTTCCTTAGGGGAAAACAAGGGTATTTTTTTATATTTGAGCAAAATATCACAAAAAATAAAATAGTAATTAAAATGTAGTAAGAAAATATAATAGTTAACCACAAACTTGTATAAAAATCACTTTTAAAGCAAATTTCAATTTGCTTCAGGAAATTTATTTATAAAAATTTATTTATATAAAAGGGTAATATCTATCTGCTAATAAATTGGTTGCAACTCACAAGGCCTCTGTTCAGGATTTCCGAGACAGGCAGTCTTTATAAGCATAAAGTGCCTCCTCTTTCTCCCTCAGAGCAGCTGATGGCTGCTTCTGGAACCACCAAGCCAGTGGTGAGGAGTCTAATGGTTGCCAATAGTTTAAAATTATGTCGAGTGAAAAGTAAATAATGTGCTCTAAAGTAGGTCAAGAAATTCACTACGTGGATTTATTAGCCTTTGTAGGTCTCATCTGATGCCCAATCTTCTAACGACATAATGAAGATGGCTTTGCTTTTATTCTATTATTAATTGATGGAACGATGATCATTTGAAGGATAGTCTATTTTCAGAGGCTTTAGAATTTTAAAAAAACCAATCACCCTATATTTATGAAAGCCACCAACTGAGTGCCTCTCAGGTGCCACCGAAACGGAAGAGAAAGGATTCTTTATCAGTCTGATAGTATAAAATAAAAAATCTATTAAAAGATTTAACCATATTTAGTAAAGCGTTTGGATATGCATATACAAAAAGGAAAGCTAGTCACTTGCTACAAGATAGTGAAAGGTTAAAAAAGCATAAGCAAACAAGCTAAAAACCTCAGCACACCATGTGCAGGCATCTTAAAACATCAACTAATTTTTCAAGGTATAAAAGCTTACACTGCAATGAATGCAGCCAATCGTGATTTGTGATGAGGCAGGGAAAGAGATCACATAAGGTAACTCTAGGGTTTGCTTTTGGATTTGGGGTTCTATCTGTGCCTCATCTTAATAAGCTGACGATGAGATTGCAATACTAAAGTGCAAAAACCACAAGCCTAGCGTTGGGACCTGTGCAGTCCAGCTGAACCAATGTTTCTCAAAGTGGGGAACACCACCGCTGAAGGGGTGTGGTCAAGATCCAGGTAATAGACACTCCATCCTGGGAGAGGCTACTCATTGGGCTGCTAAATTGCCAAGTTAGCAGCTTGAAACCACCGAGGCTCAGGAGAGAAAGATGAGGCTTTTTATTTTCGTAAAGAGGTACAGTCTCACAAACCCATAGGGGCAGTTCTACCCTGTCCTACAGGTCTCGCTGTAAACTGACACAGACTCAATGGCAGTAAGTTATAGGCGATAGTGCAAAAGGTGTTCATTGCCAGGGAGCACCGGGTATCTTTTTTTTTTTTTTTTTTTTTTTTTTCTGAAAAGAGGGCAGTGGGCCCAATGTGTTTGGAAACCTGTGTGTTGAACAGCTGCGTGTGGCTAGTCCAAATTTAAATGTGCCATCATGTGCACGCTGATTTCAAAGGCAGTACAAAAAAGTAAACCACCTTCTTAATCATCTTGTATTATCCCATTTTGAAATGATAGATTTTCAGACATTTTGATTAAAATATTGTTAAAATTAACTTCATTGACTACGAGACACACTTTCCAAATTTACCTATGAGCCTCACAATTTAAATGTACGCATGTGGTTGCTTTAAACTGTAATGAGATAACAACTAGTCAGAACTTCACCACCCACCCGCTGCCATCGAGTCAGTTCCAACTCACAGCAACCTTAAAAGGGGTGTTTCTGCGGCTATGAATCTTTTTTTTTTTTTTAATTTTATTGGGGGCCCTTACAGCTACTACAACATTCAGTACATCATTGTATCAAGCACATTTGTACACGTTACCACATACATTTCCAAACATTTTCCACTTGAGCCCTTGGTACAAGCTCCTCTTTAAAAAAAAAAAAACAAAAAACAAACAAAAAAAATCCTCCCCTTTCCCCTCCCCCCCCTTTTTTTTAATGAATCAATTTATTGGGGGGGGGGGCCCATACAACTCGCATCAAAATCCCTAACAACATCAGTTGTATGCAGGCCACTTTTACACACCCATTGTCATCATCACTCTCAAAACATTCTCCCTCCCTCCAGGCCCCCATTATCAGCTCCCTATATTACCCCTCCTCCCCCCCTTCCCCTTGAACCCTTAGTAATTTACAAATAACTTTTTCATCCTGTACACTGTACAATGTGTCCCAACACTCACTTCCCTGTTGTCCGTGTCCCAGAGAGGAGGCTACGTGTAGATCCCTGAAGTTGGTTCTCCCTTTCTATTCCTCCATCCCTCCATGCTCCTGGTATTACCACTACTATGACTAGTCTTGATGGATCATCCATGCTAAGTTTCCCATGTTTCCAACTTCACTGTACATCTCCTGGTCCAGCTGGATTTATGTGGTAGAATTGGGGTCATGATAGTGGGTGGGAGGCAGCATGGGAACTAGAGGAAGGTGGCATATTTCATAGCTCCTACCCGGTATCTTAACTGGCTCATCTCCTCTTTGTAACCCCTCTGCAAAAGGATCTCACCTCACCTGTTGATGGGCTTTGGGTGCGGCTATGAATCTTTATGGGAGCAGAGAACCTCAACTCCCTTCCAGGGAGCGACTAGTGGATTTAAACCCACAACCTTGCAGTTAGCAGTTCAACGGTCACCCAACAGCACCACTGGCGGGGGCTAGCAGAAAATTTAAATACACTGTACCTTTCTAAAATCAGAGTCTACAAATTCAGGATTTTGTTTCTCCCTCCTTCCTTAAAAGCTAAATGTTAAAAACAAAAAACAAAAACTAAGTGTGTCACTCAACACAATACTTCATTAATTTAGCTTATGGAGGTTCAACTAGTAAGCGGGAAAATGTAGCTTTTGTGTGCGAATTGATTTAACACTTCCATTTGAATGTCAATATGGCATATTAAAAATCATAACCAACTCCTAAGGAAAACCACAGGGATATGTTCTCCATATAACCTTGTTCAGAGCCTATACTTACTGTATAAAGTTGAGTCATGCCCCAAATATAAAAAGGAACCTGATTTTTCCCCACATATTGTTTCTTCATGATAGAAATTTGCGTCAAAAAAGATGGAGGAAAAGGATGTTTCCTTTGTAAGATTGAATTAAAAGGACTCCTAATAATGAAATGAAAGTGAATAATGGAGCTGAAAATAATTTGTAAATTATGACCCGGAATCACTAGAGCTTAAGAGAGCAAATAACTAACCAGAAAGAGGTTGTGATGAAAAATCGCAGCAGGTAACTCCAAGATCGTGTGCTTTTTCCTGATGCAGACACCTCATTTTATCATCCCACACTGTGAGGTCTCCACCTGAGGAGCCAGTGACAAAAAGGTCTCCTCCAGGAGAAAAGGCACAGGCCACCAAGGAGTCATCCTTAACACGACCGCATCTGAAAGAATGGAACAAGGGTTGTCACTTCAGAGCATTTATTTTATAGGCATTATAAGCAGATGCAGAAAGAAAATTATCATGGGTAAACTAGACAAAGTGAGAAGTGCCTCTAGGAATAACATGTCATTTAGAAAAGGCTATACACTAGTCAATGGATGCTATCCAAAAAATTAGGGAGGTTAAATGTTTTCAAGGCTAAATGGTCGATGTCTAAGCCAAAGTTTACATAGCTTCAGGTTCATATACATGACACATCAGTATAAAATTTTAACAAATGGGCTGAGCCCCGGTGGCGGAGTTGTTGTGCACGGGACTGTGGCCCATTGGGATGGAGGTTCAATTCCAGCTCCACAGGAGCAAAGACTGGGCCTCCTACTCCCACCACCAGAGAACAGTGATGCCCAAAAAAACAACAACAAAATTTTAACAAGTTATTGTAAACAAAAAATACCAACTACATACACATGCTAAAAAATTTTTTTAAATAGGGCCGAGCCCCGGTGGCGTAGTGGTTGTGTGCGGGACTGCGGCCCACTGGGATGAAGGTTCAATTCCAGCTCCACAGGAGCAAAGGCTGGGCCTCCTACTCTCACTACCAGAGGGCAGTGATGCCTAAAAAAAAAAAAACCCAAAATTTTTTTAAATAAAAATATTTTTATTGAAAAATACACCTTGGGGTAAAAAGTACTTTCAATACTTATGTTAAAACCACAAGGAAAAACAACCAAACCATCAGTAAGCAACACACCTCACAACTCATGGTTAAAGACATTTTACAAAAAGAAAATGACAACAGCTTAAAAGGTGACTATAGGGCTGAGCCCCGGTGGCATAAGTGAGTGTGGGACTGCGGCCCGTGGGCTTGGCGGTTCAAATCCAGCGACAGCTCTCAGGAGCAGCACTGGGTAGCGCCCAGAAAAGGTGATTTATACACATACACACACACACACACACACACACACACACGTGTGCTTTATTAATTAGGAAAAATAGACTTCAAAAATTTCCACTATTAGTACAGTACTAATGGAAGTTATTGTAGTGGTTACAATTTGAGCTGCTAATTGCAGGGTTAGCAGTTCAAAACCATCAGCCGCTCCTGGAAGAAAGGAGGGGCGGCTCTCTAAGTCAGAGTCGAGGAAACATACAGGGTTTCACAGTTCTACCTAGTCTAAAGTGACCAGATGTCCCACTTTTTAACAATTTAACCATGTCCCGTGGTGTTTTAAAATTAAAATAAATATATTACAATACTATCTTTGTGTTCCATGAAAATTTTTGTTGCTCCATATAGAGCAAATTTTTAATCAAGGAACACCCCCACCCCTACTTCCGCCGGTCAATGGTGTCCCGCTTAAAATCTGGTCACTTTAACCTAGTCCCATAGGGTCTCTCTGAATCAGCACGCACGCTATGGCACTAAGTTTCTTTGTTTTGATTTTTGCTACAGAAGGTAATCCTGAGTAGTACAAATGGTTAAAAGGATCCAAGTCCGGCTGAGCCCCGGTGGCGTAGTGGTTGTGCGCGGGACTGCGGCCCACTGGGATTGAAGTTCAATTCCAGCAGTGGGGCTGGGCCTCCTACTCCCACCACCGGAGAGCAGTGATGCCCCCAAAACAAAAGGATCCAAGTCCATCAAAGGTTTCTTCAAAGAAACATCTGACAGTTTAATTATCAAAAATCACCCATTAAAAACCCTGTGTAACAAAATTCAACTACTACGAGATCATTATGCATTAGAATCAATTTGACAGTAGCCTGCTATAGAAATCATTGCCTGATACATGTTTCCTTCCCTGATGAAGTAAGATTCCCTCGCTGACGGCTACCTTCATTTATTTAAAGTAACTCAGAGGCCTCCTACGCTTTGTGCTTTTCCCCTTTTAAGCGAAGTGTTTATGAACACCACTTTAAACACATCACATACCTCAACCTAAAGACCTAAACCTGCGTGACCACAGGTCCTGATCTGCTGTCCATGTTGGGGGAAAAGGGAGATTGACTATTTTAACTTTAATGTTGATAAGCTGCAATATAACTTTATTAGTGCAACTAATTGATGTCTCTTCAGTAAAATTTAAGTTTCTGGAGCTTTTTGTTTTGTTTTTGAAAATCATTTTACTGGGACTCATACAACTCTTATCACAATCCATACATCCATCCATTGTGTCAAGCACAAGTGTTGCCATCATCACTCCCCAAACATTTTCTTTCAACTTGAGCTTTTCTGTTTTTTAAAGAAGTGATAACAGTGTACCACTATACTCTTTATGGAATTCTTTCCTCGGCACTTGGTCATTCATCCAGCAAAAATTCTACTAAGAAACACCTATCTATACAGGCATGACTATATAGGTATGTTCCTTTATTTTAAAAAATGCCATGAATATATCTATATCCTCATACAGGTATGATCAAGGATATATAGGAAGGCATGGATCTCTCTTAAAGGATATAGGTATGATCCTATATGCAAGCAGGCTTCATAAAGTTTGCGGGAAAATAGAATTAAAAGATAATATAATTCTTTCATTAACTTTTAAATTTAGAAAGTCCAAAAGAATCCACAGAAAGCAACTGAGACTTATTGAGGCATTCTACAAAGTTGCAGGGTAGAAGGTGAAGATACCAACATCCCTACTCACCTCCCCCCATAGCAGATATGGTTTCTATATACTAGCAATGAGCTATTTCTTTAAAAATAATTAATAAAATAATTCCATTTACAATATATTTAAAATAAAATGATTCTTTGTTGCTTTGTTGAGGTTTTAATTTTTTCTTGAGATTTGTTTTTGTGGCTTTCTTTGCAAATTCAAAACAGTGTGCTGTATTTTGTTAATGGTTAAGTATCTTCTCCAAGTATTCATTGTCTACTTGGTTTTGTTGTTTCTTAAATCTTCATTGCACAGTGATGCCCAAAACAAACAAACAAACAAAAATCTTCATTGCAGAATATCATCTAGGGTTTCTTGTTTTGATCTTAGTTCTTTGATTGTTACTTATACTTTTTTCCCATAACAAATGTTTTTGATAATTTAGGGTGTAATCTGTTGTTGCTAAATATCCTTTATCCATGAGTTTCTTTTAATAGTTTTTTGTAAATATGGTTATGTGTCTAAAAACTCCTTTAACTTTTCTGTATCTATAAATGATTTTATTTCTGTCACACATTGAAGAGTGACTTTCTGGATATAGGATTACTGGTTGGCAGTTTTCTTTCAGAATTATTAAAATATCATTCCAGTGCCTTCTTGCCTAAATGGTTTCAGCAGAAAAATCTAAACTTACTTAATTGGTTGGCCATCATATGTGACTGTTCTTTTTTGCCAGGCTGCTCTCAGGATTGTTTCCTTTTCTTTAATATTGAGAAATTTATTATATGTCATGGTGAAAACAAAAAGCAAAAAAAGTGTCAACAAAACAACCCCAAAACTAAAAGAACACAAAACAAAATATTATGAAAATTAAAACCAGTGACACTGTAAAAAACAACAAAATGATGCCACCAATACCATTATTTATCAGTAACACTGAATACAAATGTTTTAAAATCACTAGTTAAGAAAAAGATTGATGAATAGATAATAAGACATGAATCTTTAATATGTGGTGACAAGAAACACACCTTAGATATAAAGACATACTAAAAATCAAAGGATGGATAGAAAAAAACATAGAACAGGAGTAAAAAGCAAGCTGATGTAACAATATTAATATCAGACAAAATAGACAAAGTAAATGACATAATGAGATACAAAGAAGGTCACTATGAATTATTAAAACTTTAGTTGAGGGGCTGAGCCCCGGTGGCATAGTAGTTGTGCACGAGACTACGACCCACTGGGATGGAGGTTCAATTCCAGCAGTGGCTCCACAGGAGCAAAGGCTGGTCCTCTTACTCCCACCACCAGAAGGCAGTGATGCCCAAAAAACAAAACAAACAAATAAATAAATAAAATAAAACAAAACTTTAGGTGAACAAGAAATCATGACTACAAGTGCACCAAATCAAAAACCATAAAATAAAATTAAATCAAATTCTTACAGAAATAGAGACAAGTTAGACCATAATGCAGTATCAGGGGATTTCAACACAACATTTTTGACCAAAGATCAAGTAGAAAAAACAAACAAAAATTATCATGATCAATTTGATCATAGACATATAAAGAACACTTCACCTATTCATTTAAAAAAAAAAAAGGAGGGGGAAAGAGGAGCTTATACCAAGGGCTCAAGTGGAAAACATTTGGAAATGAATATGGCAACATGTGTACAAATGTGCTTGACACAAATGATGTACTGAATGTTATAAGAGCTGTAAGAGCCCCCAATAAAGTCACTGGGGGTGGAGGGAAAGAACACTTCACCTAACAAACTCATTTTAGTTTTTTTTCCCCCTAGCATTCAAGACACCTATGCCAGAATAGATAATATTGTTGGTCATAAAGCAAAATTAAACACATTTAAATACACTGAGCTATTACAAACCATCTTTTCATATCACAATGTCATAAAATTAGAAATCAACCACAGATAGGCCAACTCCAAAAAGCTCAAATACACAGAAACTGAACAATACTTTAAAAGCACCAGGGTAATTAAACAAACAAGGAACACAAAAGATTCCTTGAAACAAGTGAAAATGAAACACAACCTACCAAAATCTTTGGGGTACTGTAAAAGCTGTAGTTCAAGGAAGTTTTTAGCAATACTACATAAATTAAAATGACAAAAAGAATTAAAACACCTTAAAAAAATAAGCAACAATACATGAACTACAATCGGAAGACCGATTAGTAACCGAAAGTAAACCGAAAGTAAACTCACATATACAAGAAAAGTGGGATTCATATAAAATATGTAAGAATGGTCTAATATTAGAAAACCAACATACTTCACATAAATAAGAGCCATATGATTATATCGATTGAGGCAGAAAAAGTATTTGCCAAAACTGAACCCTCATTCCTGTTAAAAACACTCATTAAAAAAGGAATAGAGTGGCAGTCCAGAGTCACGTCCATTTTCCTTCTCTTTAAAACTTTTAACAGTTTTGTTGACATATGTATGTATCATATAGTTCAAAAGTTTATTGATATTAAAAAGTGTTGTATAATTAAAAAAAAAAAAGACTAGAAGGGAAATTCCTCAACAGAAAACAAGTCTTAACTGTGAAACCAACAGCTGGTGTCTCACTTAATGGAGAGAAAGTGGAAATATTCTCCTTTGGAATGGTTGGCCTTTCTCATGTCTTTTATTTCATACAGTCCTGAAAGTTCTAGCTAGAACTCTAAGACTTCACAAAGATATTTAAAGTATCCACATAGGCACAAAACTCTTTATTCATAGATATGAGTCTAGATACAGAAAACCCCAAATAAAGACTAATTTTAAAAACTACTGCAACAAATTGAAGAAATTGGCAGTGTAGCAAACTATAAGATCAACATACTGAAACCTGCTGGATTCTTGTATATTAAAAGTCATCATACTGAAAAATACGAGTATATTAAAAGAATAATGCATTTATAGTAACTACACAAAAGATAAAATACTTAAGAAATAATCTTTTGTTTGTTTGTTTTTTGAGGGGGGAATCATTGCCCTCTGGTGGTCTTGGGAGCTACCCAGCACTGCTCCTGAGAGCCGCCGCTGGATTTGAACTGCCAAGCTTGCGGGCTGCGGTCCCACACTCAACCACTTACACCACTGGAGCTCAGGAAATAATCTTAATAAAGATAAACTACTAAACACTCCTGCAAGAAACCAGAATAAACTTAGACAAATGGAATATGTTATCATATTCCTGGTTAGGAAGACTAAAAACATTCTGAAAATATCAGTATCACCAAAAACACTATATAATCAATGCAATTCCCAAATCCCACCTCAATTTTCAAACAAATGGAAAAACTGATCATGAACTACATAAGAAGAAATAAACTCAGGGTAAATTAACACACCATTAAATAAAAACAAGGTAGAAGCCCTCTTTCACTCTCATCTTTAAGACCCTATGAGATAGCCACAGTAATCAATACAGCCTGGTAGAGGTACAACAATAGATCTGAAGGCCAATGTATTAGAATTGAAAACCCAGAAATACAACCAGATTCCTACAAACACCTAATTTATTATAAAGGACTAAAATAGCCTTTCAATAAACGGTGCTCAAACAATTGGATCTTCAACTGCAAAATAAAACAAGACCCATATTTCACACCATGTACAAAAAGGAACTGAAGATGTATCAAAGACCCAAATATAAACCACAGAACCATGAGGACCATCACCCAAAATACAAGGGGGCAAACGTACGGGCCCCCATATGAGGCATAAACACACTACTGAACATAATGAAAATATCTACACTCTAGAAGAAAAAAAATAATGACTGGGTCTGAGTGGGTAATAAAGGTGGGAAAATAAAACTAAATATGGAGTCTTCAGGAACATACAAGTTCATTCAACACCCT
This sequence comes from Nesogale talazaci, assembly GCA_004026705.1. Taxonomy (NCBI): domain Eukaryota; kingdom Metazoa; phylum Chordata; class Mammalia; order Afrosoricida; family Tenrecidae; genus Nesogale; species Nesogale talazaci. The sequence goes on from PVJH01006640.1 coordinate 58,561, forward strand.
TGGTGTGTGTGTGTGTGTGTGTGTGTGTGTGTGTGTGTGGAGGGGGGGTTGGTGGACAATAAAATACCTAGGAATAAGTTTAACCCAGAACATGAAAGGGCTGCATACAGAAAAACAGAACATACTGCTAAAGGACAGTATAAAACGACTAAATGAGGAAATGATATGGGTGTCACATCTGATTTCCTCTAATTACAAAAGAGGGAAGCAGAACCCAATTCTCTATGTGTCCTGTTACTCAGAGGCCAGAGATGCTTCCACTCTTCCTTATCCTATTCTGACTCCAGGCTTCCCAGCCACAGCAATTACTTCTCTCTCAGGTTCAGTAGTCCATTGCAATGGCCACATAGAACTCTCAGACAACGCCGCTATGGGTGCAAAAATGTTCAAAAGATTCCGCTCTTCTGTCTCTAGTGCTTCCCCCCTCAACCCTGTCCAGCAGGCAAGTCTCTTTCTGGTTCTCAGCCTCTAAGTCACGCAGCCCCAAGGCCTGTCTCCTTCTTAGACAAGTGTCATTAGTGACACCCAAAGAGTAGGGGGAAGAGGAGGAAAGGAGGGGAGAAAGGGGAGACCAATTGCAATGATCGACATATAACCATAACACCCCTCTCCAGGGGAAAGAACAACAGAAATCACGTGGGAAAGGAGACAGTGGTCGGTGTGAGAGATGAAAATAATAACTATGTACAATCTATCAATCTATCAGGTTGTGTGGGTGGGGGGAGGGAGAGGAAAGAGCTGATACCAAGGACTCAATAGAAAACGTCTAGAGCTGAGAGCCCCAGTGGCGTAGCAGTTGAGTGCGGGACTGCGGCCCATTGGCTTGGAGGTTCAAATCCAGCAGCAGCTCTCTGGGAGCAAGGCTGGGTAGCTCCCACCACCACCAGAGGGCAGTGGGATGCCCCCCTCTCAAAAAAAAAACAACAACAAAGAAAATGTCTGGAAAAAAATGAGGGCAAAATATGTACAAACATGTCTAATTCAACTGATGTAGGGAGTGTGATAAGATATTATGAACTCCCAATAAAATTATTTATAAACAATAAACACAACCGAGATATTCCAACAACAACATATGCCCAAAGGCATTACTCCATCAGTGGACCAGGAAAGCAACCACTCTGCTCAAGGCTCTTGGCGATCACCACTTTTTTTGTGCAGGGATCTCGGACATGCTCCATTTATGACTCTTCTTTGTGGTGGTCAAACATTTCCATTTCCTGCTTCAGAGATGACGCCTTTTAGGACTCCATGAATGGCAAAACTGACCAATCCCCTCACAAGAGTTGCAAGTGCCTATTTGTAAACTCCCACCCAGTCAATTGGTGGGAATTATAAAGACTATGGACAGGGTTGAGCCCCAGTAGCATAGTGGTTGTGCGCGGGACTGCGACCCACTGGGATGGAGGTTCAATTCCAGCTCCACAGGAGCAAAGGCTGGGCCTCCTACTCCCATCACCAGAGGGCAGTGATGCCCAAAAAAACAAAACAAAACAAAAGACTATGGACCAAAGGGCCAAAGCAAGTAAATTCACTTTACTACACTAACTAAATTGTCACAGATTGAAAGATATTATTTAATATATCCCAAATACACTACAGTCAATGCAATCTCATCAAAATTCCAACAGCCTCTTTGAAGAAATGGAAAACAAATCCTCAAATTCATATGGAGTTGCCAGGGAATAAATAGCCAAAGCAATCTTGAAAAATATAAAGTAAGAGGTCTTATACTTGTTCATTTCAAAACCCCTACCTGGTATTGTTAGATTTCTTGGGTGAGAAATACCTCAGCCCTTTGTTTCGCCCAAGAATTCACAACGAAGCCAAGTGAGGTTTTATGAAGGGCAGTCTCAGGCTTTACAAAATAAACTGAATACAAGCCAGAGAGAAAGAAAGACTGTGACCTGCTGCACGGACTGTAGGCGGCTGTGGAACTATGTAGGAGTCGCTCTCAGAGAGAGCTTTTCAGGGCTTTTCTAGCCCTGCACTTTTGGGAGGCACTGTCTTTGACACTGGTTGACCCCATTGGCTGAATTAAGCCCACCTGGCCTACATAGGGCCAATCCAGGTGTAACACCCACTTAGGTGTTCCTTGTTCCTGGCTCGGAGCCTGAATTTTGGAGCATGCCCAGTGGACACTCTGTTCCCAGTTCTGACTCCCTAACAGTATTTATGTAACAAGTCAACAGAATAAAATTGAAGAATGGGGGGAAAACAACCCTCAACACTTATGATTAATTTAACATGGGTGCTACATAGTCAATGACACCAGAATAATTTGTTTCTTTAATAGTGTTGGGAGAAGTGGATGTTCACATTGGGAAGAATAAAAGATCCATATTTCTTATCACAGAAAAGAATTTAAAAATGGATTAAGGGCTTACCTCTAAAAACTAAACTTAAAAAATCCCTAGAAGAAAAGATGTGGGTCTTGTTTCCTAACCTCATTTTAAACAATGAAGCCTGGGATATAGCACCAAAAGCATTAACAATAAAAGATAAAACAGATTGGGGAAAAAAATGAAAATTTGCTCAAAGGATTTTAAACAAAACAACAGAAGTGACAACCTGCAGATGGAAAATTTGGGGAGGATATATATTGCCTAAGGGTTTAGTATCCATAATATTAAAGCAACTTGGCTGAGCCCTGGTGGGCATATTGGTTGAGTGTGGGACTGCGGCCCATTGGCTTGGCGGTGCAAATCCAGCAGCAGCTCTCCGGGAGCAAGGCTGGGTAGCTCCCACGACCACCAGAGGGCAGTGGGATTGCCCCCCCCCAAAAAAAACAAAAAAATATTAAAGCCAACTCCTACAGCTTACCAGCAGAAAAGACAACCCAATTAAAAAAGTGGCAGAGGATTTGAACAGCGATCTCACCACAGAAGCTATATAAGTGGTTGACAAAAGTACAGAACAGGTTAATGCCCATTAAAACCCTGGCAATCTATTTGAATATAATGACTCTCTAGGAGAGACTAGAACTGCCCCATAGGGTGTCCAAAACTGTAGCTTTTCAAAGTAGATCCCTACATCTTTCTTTCATGGAGCAGCTAGTATATTAAGAGCAGAGAGTGCTTATCCACTGTACCACTAAAATTAATGAGTTGTTTAGGGAGATGGAATCAACCCCACAGTAGGAGGGTTAAGGTGAAAAATAAACAACTGGAGTTGTTGAGGGTGTAGCGAAATTAGAACATGATCCATTGTGGGTGGAAATGGTGGAGTCACTGTAGAAACCAGTTTAGTGGTTCCTTGTGAATTTGAACCTTACATTCTCGCAATTCCAAGAGACTTGAAAACATTGACACAAACACCTGTAACCAGCGTTCATTGCAGGACTATTCCCAATAACTACAAAGTAGAGACCACCTCAATATCCCTAAAAGAATAGACAAAATGCTGCAAATACATACAATGAAATTCTCAGTCATAGAAAAATGAAGTCCCCCCCAAATAAAAAGAAAAATGAAGTCCTGATGCATGCTACAACATAGGTAAACCTTGAAAACATGTTAAGGGAAGTCAATCACAAAGAAAAAATACTGCATGATCTCACGAGTTTATAAATATCTAGAAGAGACAAAAGCATAGAGACCACAGCTTATTAGCGGTTACCAGGGCTGAGAAGTCGGGGCAAGAAGCAGCAACTGTTTAGGAAACACTGAGTTTCTGTTTACAATGATGGAAAATTTGGCAATGGAAACATAATTAATATAATTGGTGTCACTAAATTGTACACCTGCAACATACTGAGTTGGCAAATGTATTACAAATATATCTTTTAAAACTTAGAAAGAAATAGTATCCAGGTCAGGAAAATAGATTTGACATATCTCCTGTTATTTCATGGATGGCATATATAAGATCTAGAATTATTGAATCTCAAAGACTACATTTCCTTTGTTTCGTGCACCAAAAACTAAGGCAAACAAGATGAACTCCTGTTAAAAAAAAAATTGGGGGCTGAACCCCGGTGGCATAGTGGTTGTGCGCAAGACTACAGCCCACTGGGTTGGAGATTCAAATCCAGCAGCAAGGCTGGGCCTCCTACGCCCACCACCAGAGGGCAGTGATGTCCCCCCTCCAAAAAATAAAGTTAAAAAAAAAATTTTAATTTCCAGAACCAAGCATACTTGCAAGCATTATACTAAACCTGATCACTAGACAAGTAAATATTTCCTTGTGATGTACGGCAATTACCCATTTGCTCCATAAATCAAATTATTCTTTTTCCTGTGTTTCAGAACACTACTAGTTAGGTTAAAACGAAAACTGACATCTTCATACCTGTATAATTTATAAGACTGTGTATTCCACAAAACCACAGTTCCATCGGCTGCTCCTGCTGCCAAACAAGTGGAGTCTGGGGAAAAGCGGCACACCCTCACGGGGCTCCCACTGGGCTGTCCCATCACAGCCAGAGGCTGTCCGTTGTGCACATCCCACAGGACAGTGGTCCCATCTGTTGAACAGGAAGCCAAGAGATGTCCCGACGGGGAGAAGCAGCAGCAGTGCACAGCGTACGTGTGGAGCTTCAGTGGCGAGTAAGGCAGCTCCGTGAAGCCACTCAAGGAGTACAGGCGGACTGTTTTGTCCAAGGAGCAGGTAGCCAAGAGGGAAGAAGAGAAGGCACAGCAATTGACATCATCGCCATGATCCGCCAACGTGTGAATTAGTTTCACCATGTTCTTTCTTTGAAGAAAAACAGCCTGCAATTAAAGAAGGGTTTTTTCAGCCTGAGAATCAGATAAATGCCAAAACCAAGTTAAGATTGTGCTCTAAGAAAACGCCTGCATGTGTATATTTTAAAGGACAACCCATCATCCCACTTTTATGTCAGTATAGGAATTACCACCTTGTACAGTTTTTTTCCCCTCAATTTGTTAATTATTTGTTTATTATTTATTTGTTAATTTATTTAGCGGTCTCCCCCAGTATAAACTTGCCCATACATGTTTGCTTCTTTTTGTTTGTTTGTTTGTTTTAGGTGTGTGTGGGGGGGGCATCACTGCCCTCTGGTGGGAGTATGTGGCCCAGTCTTGCTCCTGGAGAGCTGCTACTGGATTTGAACCACCAGCCCAGTGGGCCGCAGTCCTGCACACAACCACTATGCCACCAGGGCTCAGCTCCCATGTTTGCTTCTGTAACCATAAAATTATCAAGAACCTAATATACTCAATAACTTGAATATTTATTTTTTCCAATTGACTTCTAGTCTTGCATATGGCTATTGATACTGTCCAAGGAATATAACATTCGATTTTAAAAATAAATCAACACTAAAAAAGTTCTACCAGGCTGAGCCCCGGTGGCGTAAGCGGTTGAGTGCGGGACTGTGGCCCGCGGGCTTGGTGGTTCAAATCCGGCGGCAGCTCTCAGGAGCAGCACTGAGTAATGCCCACGACCACCAGAGGCAGTGATGCCAAAAAAAAAAAAAAGTTCTACCAATGGAAAAGGGGGGGGGGGGAAGGGGAGAATGAGCTACAGGTGTTAACATTTGCTTGTAAAATTCCTAGTCTTTCCCCTCACGCCCCAATCTTGTTTGTTTATGAGATGAAATGAAGCATGACTTCATTTTCACCTTTTTCCAAAAATCCAACTTTTCTTTTTACCAAACATAAAAATTCAGCCTATATTTTTACCAAACATAAACACCAAAACTAGGCAACGAAAGCTAAGATTTTTCGCCTACCTTAGTGCATTAAAAACAAAAGGGCTTATTAAAAAAGAAAAAAAGGGCACGGTTTAAACTTCAGCCTAGGAGTCAGTTACACGTAACTCAAATCCATGTATAAGTGCCTCAACCAAGTTAAGAATGTGCTCCAAGAAAACGCTTACATTAGTATTTTTAAAGGACAACCTATTAGAATTGGGTAAGACAAGTTGGAAAAACATAGGCAATTAAGGCTATATAGCCTGATGACTTCTGCACGGTCAACAAAGCGGTGCTTTATGAAGACGGTGCAAACCCCAACCTTAAAAAACAAACTTAACAAGGAACAAATTCATCGCCCTCGAGTCGATGCCCACTCAGCGGCCCTAAAGGGCCAGGCTGAACTGCCCCTGGGGCGGTTGAGACCCGCAGACCTGGTCTTCCTGCTCTGCCCCGTGCGTGGGCTATTTTCCATCAAAATCCTCTTCCCTCTGCCTCGCCTCCCTCCCCCGCAGCAGTTCGCAGACCGACAAGGAGCCAGCCCGCCCACAGTCTCGTTTGCGGGGAGGAACTGCCATGGCCTCAGCTGTCACCAAAGCCCAGGTAAACCGAGTCAACACACGCCAATGCAAAACCAAGAGCCAGGAACGGCCCCCCGACAAAACCTGCCACTTACTCCCCCGAAGGCGACAGTCTCGTCTGCGGCGCCGGGCCGAGGGCAGAGGCGGGCTGCCGCAGTGGGCCCCGGCGACGCTCCCACCTGACCCGTACACGCGCCCCGGGCCTCGCTCCGGTCAAGGTGCTGGCCAGCCGCGCCCTCTAGAACTAGAGAAGCCAGGTTCGGACGCCCGGAACCCGCCGTGGGTAGGCTGCCGGCTGAGGGAGACGGCTCCCGGGGCGGCACGCCTCCGGCGCCGGCTGCGCTCCCCAAGCGGCCGCAGCTGCGGGTACAGAAGACGCTGGGGAAGCCCCTCAGGTGGCCGCCGGCCACGCCTACCACGTGACGTGCAGGTGAGGCGGGCGAGGCCGGCGTCCAGGAAGAGCCCGGAGGAGGCCCCGCCCTTCCGGGGGACGGCGCATGCTGCGGCGCATGCGCATCCGCGTCTATGCGCTGAAGGGCGGGGCGCTCGTATCTCTCTGCTGTTGGTTCCACGATCCTGCTATTTCGAATTCGGAGAACTTTTCGTTGCGGTCTTGTCCCCGTTGGATATAAATGGGAATTATTGGGAATAAGAGTGTAGTGATTCTTAAGTATTGCCATGCTGTTAGATTTCAGCTGTATGAAGCGGCTACAGAAATTCGTGCAAGAATAGGTTTATGAGCTCATGACAGTTTTGTGTGGTCTTTGAAACCGTCTCATGTGTGGTGTTGCCTCCTCTCCACATTCTTGCCTTGTAGGATTCACTAATTTGACAAGTAAAAAAATTGGTTGTGGCTTTCTCCAACTAAAATAGGCACATACACAAGAGTCCTGCTTATAAATGCCAGTGATTCGACCCAGTAGGATACACTTACCTACTAAGCAATCTGTAGCTGCTCTCTATGAGTTTGAGTTTGCTGTTTCATGAGCTGTGAACTAAAACTTCCCACTTATAGACAATGAAAATGCAGTTGAGTCCACTTTGACTCATAGTGACTCAAGTAGATTAGGGTGGAACCATGTTCCACAGCGTTTTCAGGCCTGTTTTCTCAAAAGTAAATCACCAGGCCTTTCTTCCCAGGAACCTCTGGGTGACATCAAGCCTCCACTCTGAATGAACTGCTGTGAAAGCAGAGAGAGGTTTTTGGTGAGAACTGGTTATCTTCGCTCACAAGCCAAACTGCTAATCTTACTGGAATTTTAATAATTTAAATATTTTATACATTCCTTGCATTCGCTGTGCACCTGAGCCACCAGCCCTATATTGTCATTAATTTTTAGTTGTACTACTAATCGTACTGCTGGAGGAATACAGGCTAACCACGTTAGAAAATTGTCTTGGAAAGAGTGCAGCCAAGAATGCTCCTGAGAGGCAAGTGGTGAGACTTGTCTCACATACTACTTGGAACATGTTAGGTGAGATCAGTCCCTGGACAAGGACTTCGTGCTTGGAAAAGTGGAGGGGAGTGGAAAAAGAGGAAAACACTTAATGAGATGCAAGGGGTTTGAGAATGAGAACAGAACAGAAAAAGAAAAAAAGAATGAGAACAGTTGTGGGGATGGTGCCGGTGTTTTGTTCTATCGGGCTTAGGGTCTTTAGCAGTCAGAACTAACGCAACAGCACCTAACGGCAACAATGGAAAATCATTTCGAACGAGATATTTAAGTAGGAATTCAATTTCCGATTAAATAGTAATTGATCCATGCTCCGAAACCCAATATCCTTTTAAGTAAAATAGAGAGGAGACAAGGAGACAATTAGTGAGACACCAATTATTAAAAGGTCTGACTGAAAATAAACCCTTCAGTGTTTGTGCCCTGGAGCAGCAGAGCCAAACTCACCAACTCCAAGTTAGAAAGAAAGAATGCAGCTTATTTAGAAGGTGACACCACTGGATATTCCAATGGCAACACAGTCTGGATAAATGGAGTCCCACTTGTGATCCGAATACACAGAGTTTAGATACAATTACAATGGAATGCACGTGGGGATGGAGGGAGGCACATACCTTTCAGGTGCAAGCTGATCTCAAGAAGTAAATATTGATCATTATGGTCAGATAAAACAGTAGCATTTGTGAAGCTCAAACAATCTATTCCATGCCTTAAGGCAGAGTTGTTCAAATGGCCATCCAGTTAAATAGCCCTGGCAGCAATACAGAAAGTGATTGTGGTAGTTGAGTGAAAGGGTAGAGTTTTTCCTGTCAATTAGGTTCCATCTTGATGACCTCATTTGGAGGCACTGTGAAGATAAATAGCTCACTGGAGGCTAGACCCAAACTCTCTCTGCCTCACTTTTCTGCTGAGAAGACACTTTGGGCTACACTGATGGAACCATAGCCCTGGAGCTGGAGGAGCCACATGGAGATCCACACCAGCACTGAGATGCTTCTACCATCCACAAGACTTTCTACCCACTACGCTGTGATCTTCTTGCATTTGGAGTCATTGCATGTGTTGCATGAGTCCGAAGGGGAAATTATAGACTGGTATCGGTTATATAGGCTAACATCAGACTTATGGGCTTGATCTGGATTGGGCTTGGATGTTTTCTCAATATACAATTATTCTTTATATAAAGCGTTTTCTTATACATACGAATGTTTCTGGATTTGTTTCTCTAGTCTACCCAGACTAATAGAGTTATAAGGAGTCCATAGTGGCTGGGTTGAGGAACAGGGCAAACGTGGCTTTAATTAGGCTCACTACAAATGTGGCAGTCATGTGTTTATATTTCATGATTGAGATGTAGGGGTGGAGTCTAGTCTGTTAATCTGGAGACAGTCATTGAGTAGCCAATGAGGCCTCCATGTGGGCATGGCTTTCTCCTGAGACTTCTGGGAAATATCACAGTATTACCCTGATGCAGATGAGAAGCTATCTCCCAGTTGTTGGGAGTTAGTCTCAGAGAAGATGAATGACAAGACCAGATGGCAGCGTCCAAGGAGCTGAAGGAGCCAAAGGAGAAGTCACACGGCCTTACCCTGATGCAACCAGACCTCGGAAGCTGGAGAAGCCACATGGAGAGCCCTGCCAGCGCTGAGTTGCTTCTACCACCACTGAATGCTGTTGATGGACCCTGAACCCTGGAAGCGAGGAGCCATGGGGAGACCCCTGCTGGCACTGGGATTCTGCACCCACTGGCCTGTGACTTTGTGAGTCGGAAGGAGACGTTATAGAGTGGTATCGGGCATATGGGCTAATATCGGACTTATGAGTTTGGACTGGACTGGGTTGGGATGTTTTCTAAATGTCCTATTCCTCTTGTATATAAACTGTACCCTTATATCCATATGCGAGTCTATGAATTTGTTTCTCTAGTCTACCCAGACTAATACAGCAAACATGGAGTAAATTAGCTTCATGCCAGATCATAGGCCTTTAATAGGTTCCAATAGCAATTGGGAAAAGCAGATTTAAGAATGGATCCCCAAACAACATAAAGAATGGATACAATGAAGGTCAATTGAAAAATATGCTTGGGAAATAATCTTACAGTGAATATTTCAGGATGTATTGCAGTTGTTTAGCTCTATAGGCAAACCCAAGACCTGCAGAAGATTTCTGAGTAGAGCTCAGAAAGAAAAACTCATTTAAGGTGTTTAGTTTGCAAAAAAGCCCCTCGATCAGCCCGTGATGTCTGTACTTTTTATGTGTATGTATATTACATTTCAAAAGAAAAGGTTCAAACAGTCACAGAATGGCCCTTAAGATCTCTCATGTCTGATGCAACCCTGTACTTCTCATACCTGGTGTGGTCAGGAGTGCCAGTGCCCTGTGGGGAGCCCTGGGCATCTGGGAAACTGTGTCGGTCAGGGTCTGGGAACAGGCAGTGCGTCTCTGTATTATGTAACATTATCTGAATTCCCTCATTGCTCTGCCGTACTTTCCTTAATTGTAGACATAACAAAACAAAACAAAAAACCACAAGGCTGGGCTTAAAGAACAGAAATTTATTTTCTCACAGTTCTGGGACCAACAGTCCAAATCAAAGTGTAGGCCATGTGGGTTCTTTCTGTGAGCTTTGCTCCTAGTTTTTTGTTTGTTTGTTTGTTTTGTTTTGTTTGGGGGGGCATCACTGCCCTCTGATGGTGGGAGTTGGAGGCCCAGCCTTGCTCCTGGAGAGCTGCTGCTGGATTTGAACCTCCAGCCTAGTGGACCACAGCCTGCGCACAACCACTATGCCACTGGGGCTCAGCCCACTCCTAGTTTATATTGTCTTCCAACAATCCTCAGCTTTCTTTTCGCTTGTAGTGTGTCCTCCTCACTTGACATCTGTCCCTATTCCTATCCCTACACTGTGTATCTGTATCTATTCTGCACTTTTTGTATACACCATTGTAAGTGATTAGATTTAGGACTCATCCTCCTCTGATATGACTCATTTCCAAATCAAACATTTCCAAACCAAATCAGTGATAAGCTTGAAGTTTTCCAACATTTAGATACCTTACACTGTAATAACTATACTAGGGTGTCTTTACCCCCTTTAGTACCCTTTTCAAGATTCCAAAGAGTCTCAAGTGAATGGTGCAACTATCTGCAATGATGTGTAAGCTATTAATTTTTAAATGCTATGCGTTTTACAAATGGCATGTTTAAATGTGGTATAAATATGGCATGAGGCAGCAGCTGACATCGTCTACCTTCACAAGAATCAGTCAGCAGCCCCAGACTGATTCCTATGAGCGGAAGTCAGACATAATCTCTTCCCCCCAAATGTTTGTTAAACCTACCATATTCTGCCACCAGCTGTCCTCCCCACAGTACCTCTACTTGTCTAATGGTTACCATAAGTATTTTTAGTGAGTACACAGAACTCTCAAACTCACAATTATTGGGGGTTTTTTAACCCCAAACCCAACTCAATGCCATCAACTCAATTCCGACTCTCAGCAAGTCTTATGGGATGGAGTAGAAGGCCCCAAGGATTTCTGAGGCTGTACAATGCATAGACATAGAAGCCTCGGCTTTCAAAACGGCTGTCTTGGCAGTCATCAGTCCAACACTTAGCTCTCTTTGCCTCCAGGGCTCCTGCTTAGGAAAGTAACACTCTAATTGGGGATGCAAATCAACTTGGAAGTAACAGAACACTTTGGATCAAAGTTCTTCCATCAGAACAGCCTCTTCTCGGCTGTGGCTGTCCTCGGACCTCTCTCTGACTCTCTGCCTTTCTGTCTCTAAGCCTGGCCTCTGCCTTGCTACGTGCTCAGAGGCACCCAATTCCACCCGCTATCCCAAGGGCACTCTGAGTGTGTGCTAGTCTGGGTGGACAAGAGAAACAAAATTCATAAACTTGCGTACATATATAGGAGAGCGTTTGCTAGAAAATGTAATTGTACATTGAGAAAGCATTCCAACGCAGTCCAGTCCAAGCCCACAAGTCTGGTATTAGCCCATATGTCTGACACCAGCCTATAAAGTCTTCTTCAGACTCACAAAACACATGCAATGACACCCAAAGCAAGACATCACAAGCAAGGTGGGTAGAATGCCTTTGGATCCAGTGCCACTGTAAATATCTCAGCCCTGACAGGGGTCTTCAAGTGGTTCCTTTGGCCTTCCGAGGTCGGGTAGCCTCCATATGGCTTGCCCAGCTCGGGGCACTAGGGTAGCTCCAGGTGGCTTCTCCTCAGGGATGTCTCACAGGAAGTCAGCCCTGTCAGTAGAGAGTCCCCAAGCAAATATTGTCAGGTGAAAATCTCCAAGGAACTGAGTGAGAGAGTGTCTCCGCCTCCAAGAAGGAAGGACCACATTACCCAGAGTTCTCAGAGGGGAAGGCCGTGTCCACCCAGAAGTCTCATTGGCTCTCTCCAGATTGGCAGGCTAGACTCCATCTCTACACTCTGAATCCTCAAATGGACACCAGGTTAAGTGACTGCCACAGCGTGCTTGCTCTCTCTCCTGCTGGTATCCAGGTTTTGCTGCCGTGCTGTGGCCATCTCTTTGCTGTGGCTGCTGTTCACCGTCTCTCATCTCTGGTGTTACACACGTTCCCAGAAGAGGACTTAAAGGTTTGAGCCACTCCACTCTCAGCTCTTGTCCGGCCTGCAAGGAAGCATTCAGAGAAGGCATGGCAGCCTTCGGAGCAAGTTTAGAGTGAGTGCGCTTATTGAGGAGGTCCTTTGAGTTGGAACACCAAAGGGCCCCAGGGAACCTCAGGGCTTCGAAGAATGAAGAACTAAGGTTTTCATCACGCTAATGGCGGCCCTTCCACCATTGACTGGCATTCCGACAAGTCTTCGGCTGTCCCCATGGTTTTTTTTTTTTTTTTTTGCAGGGACTCATTTCTCACAAGGGTGCCACGTATCTAATTTATATTAGTAGTCAGAAGTTCTCTGGCGGCCACAAACTTCTCACTGGGACCATCGCACTCAGGTATCTCATGGGGGTTGCAAGGACAATGGCTAGAAGGGCCAGATTAAGCAAATCATGGTACCACAGATGGGGACAGGAAAGCTATAAATAGATGTGCAGTTTCTCAGGTTAGAAATACCTCGGTCCTTGGTTTCGCTCGAGAAAGAATTCACGCCTAAGCCTGGTTTGTGAGCCAAGTGGGTTTTTATAAAGGATAGAAGCAGTCTCAGGCTTTACAGTAAATGGAACAAGGGGCCCCTCCCAGTTGCTGCACATGCAGCAGTGTCGCTGTGAGGCCAGAGAAGCCACAGCACCATGGGGAGCAGCTGGAAAGGAGGGCCCTCAGCCCTGGGAAACCCCCGCAGGTGCTTTCTACCCCGGCACGGCCTTGGCAGCCCCTGGGGAGGTCTCCTCAGTCCTATGTGGTGGCAGTGAGTTTGGGTTTGGGTTTTTTAATTTCTAAGGTTTTTTTTTTTTTTTCTATCTTGAGTAATGCATAAGATTAGAATGGCTGGGTTGTATGAAAAGCTTATCTTTAACAAAATGCTAGTTTTTTAAATGGTCAGACCATTTTATATTCCCTCTAGTTATTTATGAGCATTGGACTCGCCCGCCCCCTCCCCAAGACTGTCAACCGGTGTTTATTGTCAGTCATTTCAATTGTTGCCATTCTGAGGTGTGTGTGGTCAGATATCACTGTTTTTTGTTAAAAGTTACTTATTTGATGCTAATGATTGTAAACATCCTTGGAATGTATTCCTTGACCACATATGTCTTCTTTTGTGGCATCATGCTTTTTAAGTGTTTTTGTTCATGTATTTTGGATACAAACATTTTTTTCCCCCCTGCATCATTGCCTTGGTGGGAGTAGGAAGCCTACCTTGCTTCTGGAGAGCTGCTACTGGATTTGAACTGTCAACCCTGTGGGCCGCAGTCCCGCACACAACTCCTGCGAGACCAGGGCTCAGCTGGATACAAACATTTAAGACATATTTATTACACATATTTTCTCCCAGTGGGTGGTTAGTTTTCTCATTTTCTTAAGAACATTTTCTTTGGGGGGTGCAAAAATGTTCAGCTCTAGCCATCGTTTAAAGTGTACAATTTGGTGATATTAAATGTATTTGTAATGTGGTGCAAGCATCACTCTGTATCTTCCTTGTCATGAGCCCTCTAGATGAGCCTCCTCAGCCTGCCTCCTCATCACTCCTGGTCGTCTCCTCTCCGGTCTCCTCGAGCCAGCCGTGAGGCATCATCCCTCTTCATCCTTTGTGTCCGACTCGTTCCCTAAGACATCTTTATAAGGGTCAGTCATATTGTAGCATGCATCAGAATTTCATCTTTTTATTCCATGGTATTTTTCTTTTTTTCAATTAAAAATCATTTTATTGGGGGCTCGTACATCATTTTCACAATACATAAATACATATACTGTGCCAAGCATCTTCATATGTCTGCTGCTGTTATCATTCTCTAAATATCCACTTTTCTACTTTAGCCCTTGATATCCTTTCCCCTCTGTCCCTGCTATCCCTCCCCCACCAACCCTCAATACTTTATAAATTATTATTGTTCTGTCATATTTTACACTGCCTGACCTCTCCCCCAGCCTACTCCTTTGATGTCTGTCCTCCAGATAGGAGGTTATGTGTAGATCCTGGAAGGTGGTTCTGTCTCTCTACCCCACCTTCTCTCCACCCATCCGGTACCTCCAATCTCACCACTGACCCTGAGAGGCTCATCTGCCCTGGGTTCCCCATATCTCCAGCTCCCCTCTCTACCAGGGTACCTTCTCCAGTCCAGCTGGATTTGTAAGGTAGAGTTGGGACCATGACAGTTGGGGGGAGGAAGGCTTCAGGAATTAGAGGAAAGTTGTATGCTTCATCGCTGCCTCACTGCACCTAGACTGGTCTGCCTCCTTCCCGTGACTCCCCTGTAAGGGAGTGACCAATTACCCACCAGTGGGCCTTAGGTCCCCACCCTCCTCTCCCCATCATGCTTCATTTTGATATAAAGTTCCAATGTACCCGTTTTTGTTATTTTTAACTTTAGAATGCTACCCTATTTGTCTCTTGTGACCTGGTTAAATTATTTCTTGTATATGGATATGTACACATATGTGTGTGTGTTTATCTATATCGATATGAAATTGTAATTGCTTTAGGATGGTTATGTACCCGTTCATGTCATCTGAAATAGAGTTTTGCTTCTTCTCTTCCAATCTGCATACTTTTCACTTCTCATTGCACAAGCAGATACTTCTAGTTCAGTAGACGGTAAGCATGATGATCCTGGGCTCCTGGTTTCCAATCTTCGGAGATGTGTATTTGAAAGTGACAGTCGCGGAAACCCACACAGGCATTCCTACTCTAATGGGTCACTGACTCCCTGCAGCGAGTGTGCTTTGTTTGGGATATTTGATTTTTCTGACCTTTGCGTACTATGCTAGCTGGAGGTTCTTCCCTAGCTGCCTCTCAGGATGAGCAGATTCTCTTTTGCTCCCAATTTTAAAGGATGAAATGGGTGCTAAATTAAGGGGAAAAATGCCTTTTCTACATCGATTGAGATGGCCACTTGGTTTCTTAAGAAGACAGCTTTTAAGAGAACTGTACTTCAGGAGAAATCCCAATGGTCATAATGCATATTTTTCTTTACTTTTGGATTTGTTTGCTAAGTGTTTTTTGTGTATATTGCTTGTATCGATTTAGTTTTTTTTAATTCAAATGTTTCAATTGTATTCTTCTACAATTTTTTTTCTTTCTTTTGAGGGGGGGGGGGCATCACTGGCCTCTGGTGGTCATGGGAGGTAGCCAGCGCTGCTCCTGAGAGCCACCGCTGGATTTGAACCACCAAGCCTGCAGGCCACGGTCCCGCACTCAACCACTTACGCCACCAGGGCTCAACCTTGATTTAGTTTCGTACTATCTTTTGGACTATCACACTTCTAACTATTGTTTTTGCTATAAAACTCATGAATTTTTAGTAGTGGCAATAGCAATGAACCGCCAGTAGTTTCGATCCGCCTGCACACACCTGAGCTCTCTGTTAAGCTGAATCTGCCATGAGGGAAACCCATGCTACTGTTTCATTTCCTCACTATCACTCTCTGAAGATAAACTGAGGGTTGTTTTGATGTTCCTAGAAAAGGCTACCAGATAAAACAACTACAAAAAGTCAAGTTGAAGCGAATATAACTCGAGGTATTACCTAGATGGGCATGAGTAGCAGGGCGTCCTGGTGGGCCATATTGGAGGCTGGTCTATACATGGGTCAAAAGACGATGACATTCACTGTGGGTCTAGTTATGGTGATCAGGAGGGCAGGCAACCTGTTTCCTATGGAAATGTGTAAGTAAAAGGTGAAATATGCCATCTGTATGTTCCCAAACATGGCATTAAAGTAAAAACCTGTAATAAGTTTAGTGACAAGTAATCCACACAAATACCTCAGTTTGGTTGGGAAGCAGGGGAAGAGAGGAGGCTGGGTCTACACCAGTAGACGTGTAAACTGGCGCATCCTCTGGAGAGGAGTATAATAATATCACGTGAAGTGTGTTCACTTTTCACAACTTGCTGATTCTCTCTTATGCACAGATCTCTTGTATATGGATATGTACATGTACATATATACGTATGTGGGTACATCTATATAGATATGAAATTGTAATTGCTTTAGGATGGTTATGTACTCGTCCATGTCATCTGAAATAGAGTTTTGCTTCCTCTATTCCAATCTGCATACTTTTTACTTCTCATTGCACAAGCGAATACTTGGGGAAACTCTTGGCCATCGTATCATTTATTGATGCCTTAGGAAATTAACTTTGGGGCTGAGCCCTGGTGGCGTAGTGGTTAAGTGCAGGACTGCGGCCCACAAACTTGGCAGTTCAAATCCAGCAGCAGCTCTCCAGGAGCAAGGCTGGGTAGCTCCCATGACCACAAGGGCAGTGATGTTCCCCCCACCAAAAAAAAAAAAAAGAAATTAACTTGGAACTTAATGCATTAATTGCAACAAATGTTCATTAACTCACACTTTCTCTGGAGGGGAATTCAGGAGGGGGCTAACTTGGTGGATCTGACTCAGAGTGCCTTGTGATGCTGCAGTGAAGAAGTTGACTGAGACTGCAGTCATCAGAGATCCAATTGTGCTGAAGGTTCCATTGCCAAGATGCCTCAGTCACGTGGCTGGCAAGCTGGTGCTGGTGCTTGGCCATTCCACAGGGCTGCTTGAGGGTCTTCCCAGCACATTGGCTGGCTTGACCCAGAGCAAGCACTCCAAGAGGACGAAGTGGAAGCAGCAGTGCTTCCATGATGTATTTTTGGAAGTCAGATACCAGCACTCTGTCATAGTAACTCAATCACACATCCCAGCTCCGAGACAATGTAGGAAGGGTTTATAATACAAGGGCATCAGTAGATGGGGGTCCTTGTGGGTCACATTGGAGGTTGGGTCGACACCGGGGTCAGAAGACATTTAGGACAGAAGTTATTGCAGTACGAGCGAGGGGTGGTGGTAAAGAGGGCAGTCAACCTAACTTGTCTGTTCTGTGGAACTTTGTAAGTAAAATCTGGAATACACCCGTGACAGCAGAACACCCTACAGCAATAAAAAGTAATGATCTCGGTTTCCATATTTTCTCAATTCCAAACAACAGAAAATAAAAGTCAGATGGAGACTTACAGCATAATGCAATTTAAAACACGCTGCATGTATACATACATATGTATGTATTTCACATACAATGTATGTGTTTAAAGATATGCATACACCAAAATAAAAACCAGATGAGCTAGGAAGACTATAGAAAAAGTCTTTGTGTCAGGTAGGAACAATATGGAGAAGGTGCTAGGAATTAACAAGGCCTAAGAGATTTGACTGAAGGACTCTTTCAGGTGCCGGGGATCCGATTTTACTCTAAGAGTCACGTTACTGTGGGAAGACAATTTCAGCTCTCTTAAGTTATCACGTTTCTTACCCACTTGTTAGAATGGGATTCTTTTCATGGGACACAAACCTTTCATTTCTCAAATGGATAGGTCTCAACTGCAAAAAAAAAAAAAAAAAAAAACCCAAAACTTGAGAGGTAGACCACAAATGAAGTGGACAATAAAAAGTAAATTATTGATATCAGATGTCAATGTTGAGAATGCAGTTATGTTCAAAGAAAAGATTTTAAACTTCCTGACAAGGTCTGGCCCTGGTGGGGAGGGAAAGGAGGGTCACAGACAGTATATTATATCCAGACCCTTTACAATTAGGACTAAAATTAGTTTAGTTTTATTTTTTTGTGGCATCACTGCCCTGGTGGGAGTAGGAAGTCCAGCTCCCGGAGAGCTGCTGCTGGATTCGAACCGCCAACCCTGTGGACCGCAGTCCCGCACACAACCACTAGGCCACCAGGGCTCAGCTAAATTTAGGTTTTGTGACAAATTATTTACAAGTTAGAAGAAAACCTCAAACCAAACAAATTGCCATTGAGTTGTTTGTGGTGCTGTCCCTGTGAATTTCTGAGGCTGTAAATCTATGGGAGTTAGACAGCCTCGTTTTTCACCCTTGTAATGGCTGGTGGCCTTGAACTGTTGACTTATGGTGAGCAGTGCTAATCATAACTCACTGCATCAGTAGAGCTCCTTTGAGTTCAAGATCTATCCACAAATAAATTTCACCTGTTTACTTTTCACTGTGATTAACAACCAAATAATACTCATTTGCTCTCTTGGTATTGTTTCAAAGTCATTATAATCTTCTGGTTGTATTAGTGGGTTCTGCTTGACTGGTTATTCTTGCTCACCATGTGACCAATCATTTAAATCTATACCTGAGGACAGATCGGTTTTGTCGCTTATAGAGCAATTAGAACTAAAAGGAGCTTAGGTTAAAGCCTAATTTCTCTTAATGGAAATATGCTGTGCATGCTTTTAGCTAGTTATGTGATAGCAGAGATAGCATACATTAAAAATTATTTGGTTATTACAATGGCATTAGCCTTATTGAGAATACAAGGAGGCTTTGAAAAGTTTGTGAAAAGATTCCATTATCTCTTAATTCCATTTTTTCCAAGAACTTTTTGAAAGCCCCTTGTATATCCAACTGAAGAACATGTGAGTGCAGAAGCAATTGTACAATTCTGCTTGATGCGATTGAACCGTGGAACATGTATTGACTCCCAAATTAATAGTGAATTTAAAAGGGTCAAAAACATAGATCCAGATGGGTTGTGGGCTCACAACAAGTCCTAGCTCCAACTCAAGAACAATTTGTTCTTCCCTCACGACCCTGCTCGATACTCACTGTCAGGAAGGGAACTAAGAAGGAACGGGCACAATAGCAGAATGTGGCAAAGACATTAGACGGTGCCCCGCTATCAGATAAGATAGCAGCTGGGGTCTTGAAGGCTTGTCTCCACACAAGCAGTCATCTAAGTGAGAAGTCGTCCACGTGGGAGCAGCTTGCCGTCATCAGTCACCGACGGATCAGGAGTCATATCGTCCGAAGTTGAAGGAGGGACCAGCATCCGCCGAATCCTGAGAACCCAGTGTGCAGAAGGCGGTGGATGAAGTGGGGCCCAAGATATATTGGTGAAAACGGCATATGAAATCAGCCGCCAGTCATCTCCTTCTGTCCGCAATTGAGGGATGGGAGGAAAGTGGTTCGAAACGGACAAATGCGTATCAATCTGACCTAACAGTTAAAACTTTGTTAGTAGACACCAACCACCATCCCCCCCACCCCCACCCCCCAACGATACATGGTGGAATTCATCTGGGTTCCACATTTTTCAGTATTTTTGGTCTATTTTGTTCTGTTCAGATTTTGTCTGTTCATACTAAAGTGTAGATCCCAGAGACGCTGTGTCAACAGGGGTTACCCTCTTGGAGCTGCATTATATGCGTTTCCGTTTCCCAGTATCTGAAACCCAGGATTAATGAACCTATGGGGACAGCAAATAAAAGAAGGGTTTTGTTGGGTGGGGGGGGGGGCGGGATTTGCAGTGGTGGTAAAGGGGTAAAAGGGAGATGATATCGAGTCCAGGAAGAAGGTTTGGAAACTGACTGTGGTAGCAATTGTACAATTCTGCTTGATGCAATTGAACTATGGTGACGTATATATAAAACTCCTAATTAATAAATTTTAAAAATAAAAGGTAACGGAATTTTTCCACCTAAGAAAGAAGGAACAGGTGCGTCTACTAGTCATTTACATAACGAGTGACCACATGGGTGTAGTAGTCATTGCTCCTGAGTCCAAGTTCAGCCTTGTGGGGATCTTAGATTCATGTCCACTTCTTCCTAAAAGGTAGGGCAAGGACGACAATGTCATTCCAAAGTAGCCAATAGTGAGTCCGGCTTTCCTTTTTCAGAGATTCTTTATCTGTAAGAGAAAACTCCTCTTCTTGACAACTCTTCTGCTTTGTGGCTGTGTACATGTGTGTTCTGAGTCCTCACTTTCTCATCTCTCCTTCGGTCAGGAGCAGCAGGGGGCAGTTCTGCGCTGTCCGGTGGGGGCGCGTGGTCTCAGAACGACTCCCCCAGTAAGTTTGGCATTCTACGTTTGAGCCTTAGTTTCAAGGCCCTCCTATCTGTACCACTTACCACAGGTCAGCGCAAGTGTGTGTCATTCCTAAGGCAAAAAGCACACAGGAAGGAAGGAAGGATTACCAGCAAACCTGTGGAAATCTCTAGAGACAATCCAGACACCCTGTGGATCACGTCACCTTGTTTCCTGTTCCATGAGGTATTTCTCACGAGGCATCAGCCCACTGAGGGCAGCACCGCAAGGTTTGCTTAACAAAAACGGAGACATTCACATAGTAACATTTGATTTTCATGTACATCTTCACAAACACTAGAGATTTTGGAACATATTCTGTGGCGCTGAAGCATTTTAAAGTTAGAAACCCTTTCTTCAAAACTAGTTCTTCCTTGACTATTACAAACAGCGTTCCTTAGACCAGTTTTACTCTAGGCAGCCAGTCTAGTTTACTGTCAATTTCCCAGAGCCAAGCAGAGAGCCTCTGCAAAATGTCAAACCTTATTTCTTGAAAACGTGCTTCATGAGTTAGGCGGATTTATATGCTCAATTTTTCTTATAATGATGACAGAGGTACATGTCTACCAATAAAGACATTTCTCAGAACTTTAAACAGGTATCTTAATACTTGCATATTAAAGATGGGAAATACAACAACCAGACAGGATGAGAGATGTACTAAAGCCACCTCAAAACCCACTCAAGTCAATTCTGCCTCACTGGGAGCCTCTAGGACAGACTAGAACAGCCCATATGTGGGGTCTCCAAAGCTGTCAATTCTTACAGGCAGAGACTGCCTGATTGTCTCCTTCCAAGTGGCTGGTGGATTCAAACCACTGACCTCTGTGTTAGCAGCTTAATGCTCAGTCCTTAGAGTCAGCCGAGCTCCTTGAAAGTCACCTCAAAGGATGCAATCTGCCCTCCTCCACCCAGCCCGGTGTCTCTTAAGTCCACATCTGCTGCTGCTCTTTTATGATGCTGTAAAAATAAAATTTAAGCCAACTGCCATTTTGAAAAGAATATCTTTCTTCTGTTTCTTAAAAAAAAAAAAAAAGAACCACTAGGTTTGTAAAAGTCTTTTATTGTATCCGTGCCACACATAGTAGTGAAAAATAACACTCCTAAAAAAAAGAATGCTACCTTTTCCACAACATTTTATTTTAAATAAAATTTCAAGTACTCTTACATAGGTACAAAAAAAATTCTGATCTATTTGCCTCCAATGGGCCACCACAACACACAGTAGATAAAACACAGTGGTTACAAATGTCTTGTAAATTTATTTCTGCGGCAAGGCAAATGGGAGGGAAATGTTTCTATGAAAAAATACTGTGTGTGTAGGAAATTGTCACAATTTTATTCCACATGGATACAAATGATTATACTTTAATTTAGGCCCTGGTGGCTTGAAATTATATAACAAAAATAGAAAAAAAATGGAAAACTAATATCCCCTACACCCTGTTTCAAAGGCAGGCACTACCAAGATTAAGGAGACGCCACAGTGTCGGTAGAGGATAATTACTGTACAAGCTATTGAGCTAGAATCACCTTCAGACTAAAATAAAATGCTACAGTCCTGCTAAGGCATAAACAATAATGTCTGCAAACAATATATACACATAATACATATTTAAAACAAGACTTAATATAAACAATAATGAACAGTATATACACGTTAATTTTTCTTCACTGTCTTGAAATACAATTTAACTACACAAGTGATGCAGCAACATATAGATATAAATGTACGTGTAACTCTACAGTAAAGTTTATTTTTGGTGCTTTTTTAGCACATCAGTGTAAACAGTTTAACTTGGCTTTGTTTTATATTTTAAAACATTCCTTGTTGTATTTTTCAAGATTTAAAGCAATTTTTCTAGTTCTTCCTTTTCACAGAAAACGAAGATTCTGGATGTGGTTTAATCATAAATAATTCATAAAATTAAATACATTCACTAAAAAATAAACTACAAAGTAAAAAAATGAAAAATAGATATTTATTGAGAGGGAAGGGAGAACCCTTTCCCCGGTTAGAGCTCTGGTGCTGACCATTCAGTGCGATCTGATACATTTTCGTTGCTATTGCACTAAGACACCCTGGCCTTGACGATTCTCTGGGTGTGCTTCCCTGTTCTACCTAAATTAGCTGATAATCACACACCAAGAACCCAGGGCCTCGGTGGTTGGAGGAGTGAAGCCTCTAAAAATGGTATCATTCTTCTGATACGGTTTTTTTTTTTTTTTTGTGATACTTATTTTAAGGGGAAAAAAGTCATTATGTATGTGCCTTGCACGTTTATGTAAATACAGTTCACATTGCTGGTCTCATTTGTCCTTGTTTAAAAGGAGAAAGGGGGTTGGGGAGAAAGAAAAAGGATTATTCTAACTTCAGCTCACTTTAAAAGTATCTGTCCATTTCTTTTCAAAATATTTCCGCATGCTGTGGCCGGCTCGGCCGATATCGGAATCATCTTCATTAAATGTTTCACAGTTGTCAAAAACAAGCCTGACATCCAGGGCAAAGGTTTCCAGGTTTGTATACCTGAAAGAAAACACACAATTATCGGCTGCTTCTGTGGTGGTGTTTTGTAAATAAAAATGAAGCGGTATAATCAGAAGTAAATCTGAAAGGGAAAAAATAACAGGAATCACGGTAGGATAAGTGTATGTAAACTGGTATCTAAAAATAAATAATGTGTAAACATTTTTTTAAAAAAATTCTATGTCTGCCACCATATAAAATTTTCAAGGCTGTGTAGGAAAAGCTGGTCTCTCTGAAGAGCACGACATATTTCAACCCGCTGACATTTCCTCAGAGTCTGCATTTCCTGGATCAAGACCCTGGTACAGGGCTCATCCCACCTGACTAGTTAATGCATTCCTGCAACTGCGCAGCTGCTAGGGTCATGTTTGCCCTTCACAGAGCTTAACTGCCTGCCGGCATTCAAAACGGCTCAGTTAAAGCCTTGCAGATGCTTCCTGTGCACTACAGATCATCTGCTTATCCTCCAGCATGACGGACACCCCGGGAAATGGTACACTCTCGGAACCCTCCCCATTCCTGACCTCTCTTCTCTCTCCACATAATTTGCTCAAGCACTGGATGAGAGGATCTAAAACAGGCACGCACAGGAAATGGCATGTGGCAGGTCTGCGGCCACCAAAGGTAGGGAAAGGCCTGACCATTTAATTTTTTAAATCATCTGCTCTGGATACGACTGACACCACTCGGTCAAACCTCCCCATCCCCTACCTCCTCTTCTCTTTCCAGATATTCTGCCCAAGTCTGGAAACAGTAGGATTCAAAACAAGCCAAAAAGAACAATAAAACAAAACGTGGGTGGTTCGGTGCCACAGAAGAAAAGCCTGGTGATCTGCTTTTGAAATCATCGACCGTTGAAAACCCACGGGCACGGAGTTCCACCCTGACACCCAGGAGGCTGGCCACGAGGAACAGAAGCCAGGGGGACCACTGGTGCCTGCATGAACACTGAGAACTCTGGTCTCTGCTAGAGTCATATAAAAACCCAAATCGGCTTGTGTGCCTTTCTGGTGCCCAGAGTCCAATTCTCTTCTGCTGTGAAGGCGTAGCCAGGAAAGAAAGGAGATTCCCTAAGGTGGTTGGCCAGTGGAGAGGGGCCCATTTAAAGCCAGACCACGCCAATTCAGTGCATTTTGAAAGAGGCCGTCGGGAATTGCAAAGTTTAAGTGCATTCTTTTTTTGTGTGTGGCATCACTGCCCTGGTGGGAGTAGGAAGCCCAGCCTTGCTCCTGGAGAGCTGCTGCTGGATTTGAACCGTCAGCCCTGTGGGCCGCAGTCCCGCGCAGAACCACTATGCCACCAGGACTCAGCCCAGAGCATTCTAATTTATAAGGTGATATTAAAATAAGTTGACCTTGAGAAGGACCTGTGAGGCACTGCAGGAGGAAGGCCTTGTAGAAGCAGAATTATATTTCTCAGCTGAAACACTTTATCACTTTTCACTCTCCTTGTGTAACAAGAAAAGAAGGATCTCTATCTGTGCCAGGCTGACAGAGGCGAGTCAGCCCTTACACAACCTCATCCAGGTGCCTGATCTTTAGGCAATTATCATTCTCTTATTACTATTTTCTTATTCATCTAGAATTTTAAGTGGTCAATTCGGGGGCATTTAGCACATGGAAATATTTCCTCGCCCCCCAGGGAAGTTCTCTACTCCGTAAGCAGTTCCTTTCCATGCCTCCTTCCTCTCAACCCCTGACAACAACCAATCTGCTTCCTGTCCCTAAAGATATACCTATTCTGAACAGTCCATATGAATGAAACCAAATACCCTCTGTGGGGAGTATTTTCACGTTACTGTGAGTACTATTTTTCTCTTCAGGCTGTCCATTACTATGAGTAAAAACGAAGGGCTTCTTGCTAGGGAGACTGGGCTAAAGGAGAGATTTCTAAGCCAGGGTCTAGAGCAGCAGTTCTCAATTTGTGGGTCGTGACCCTTTTGGGACCTGAACCACCCTTTCACAGGGGCCTCCCGATTCATCACAGTAGCAAAATGACAGGGATGGAGTAGCAACGAAAATAATGTTATGGGTGGGTGGGGGTGGGCATGTCACCACCACATGAACTGTTTTAAAGGGTCGTGGCCGTTAGGAAGGTTGAGAACCACTGCCCTAGAGAGAGTCCTCCTTTAGGTGAGGAATGTTTGAAACCCATCAATCCCAGCCGTTCCAGTCAACGCATTGGGGCAATTTAATGACATGTCTGACCACACATCATGGGCTAGTTTTTTCAGTTGATAATTTTGTGTGGCCGACGAAGGATGCTGTAAATATCCAAACGCCTTTGGCAGAAGAACGGTTCTTCGCCCCTGCTTTGAGAGATGCACCCCTGACGGATGACAGAAAAACATTCATGGAAGCAGAGAGAATTCCTCCTCCCGGTTCTCGCATCTATATGAGGGGCTGTGTGTGCAGATTGGCTGTCATTTGTTAGTTTGGGTTTAATTCCACCCCATGAGTCCAAGCCCACTGCATCTTACTCCTCACACAGCTGCAGCTACACCCAGGGCTCCCCAGACTGCCTTCCTGTCCTGCTCTGACTCCTGCCTCCCCTCTGCCCGTCTGACTCCAGAGGGAACCCCAGGGCTCTCGTATTGTGGATAACGCTTTGTTACATT
This sequence comes from Nesogale talazaci, assembly GCA_004026705.1. NCBI lineage: Eukaryota > Metazoa > Chordata > Mammalia > Afrosoricida > Tenrecidae > Nesogale > Nesogale talazaci. Next base: position 83,906 of record PVJH01006640.1, read on the forward strand.
CTAAACGCCCCTTTTGGTTCTCACGTTTAGAGTCATCCTCTGTTCTGGGGTTGGAAGATCAGAGAAGTTGAAAGTCAAGAGTTCATTAGTTAAAGCACTGGAAAAGTCTTCCTGCCTGGGTCTCTGCCCTGGCCACAACCCTGGGGCTGTAGGGTTGGGTGTGTTTTCCCCTGAAACACGTGAGTGGTTAGAAAGACAAGGCTGCAGAAATTGGCTGTAGCTCAACAGTCATTGAGCTTGGTTCATTTCAGAAACAGCAGGTTAAAATGTTTTCTTAATGTGGGCAGGTCCCTCCTGTAATTAAAAAAAAATAGAAGAGACCTGCAGAATCATCTGAAAGACTGGCCTGTTATCTTCTGGAGAAGAGATATTAGACAGTAGGTCAATCTAGTCTGTCATTTGAGACACATGAGAAGTTCATTGATCACTGTGAGCAAGTCCTATTTCCTTTTCCTAAACTGAATATCAAGTACAGAGCACACAAACATTTTCACCCAAGGAACAGCCAGAAAATGGAAATAATATATTGAATAGCAAGAACGGCAGTAACGGCAGTAATTTTAAAATAGATCATGTAATTATCTCTCAATGTTAAGTCCAAGATTTCTTTTCTTTTGGGACTTTGCCTGAAATGAAGGGCTTAGCTTAGGTTAAGCCAAACTGGTGCAGGGGAGGCTGGGGATGGAGAAGAGAAGTCTCTGCACAGGCCTGGCCACTCGCCACAGGTGGGGCGGCTTGGTGTGGGCTGGCTCTCTAGTGAACGACGTCATTCCCGTGGCTCCAAAGTGGGCCGCACCCAGAACCAACTGCATCCTACTCTTCTTAAGCTGCTATTCTCTGGCAGGAGTCTGAGATGATCTAACAAAAATCAGTGACTATGTCCAGGAAGGAAGGTTTTTTTTCTCTTCAGATAAAGTGACCAGACGTCCTGCTTTTTTAACAATTTAACAATGTCCCGCGGCGTTTTAAAATTAAAATATATTACAATACTATTTCCGTCCTATGAAAATTTTTGTTGCTCCATATAGACCAAATTTTTCATCATGAAACTCACCCAACCCTCTTCCCCAACCCCCCACCCCTGCCATCAGTGGCGTCCCACTTAAAATCTGGTCATTTTATCTTAGGATAGGATCTTCCACATTTAATAATCTAATCACCGGCTGAGCCCCGGTGGCGTAGTGCTTGTGCGCGGGACTGCGGCCCACTGGGATGGAGGTTCAATTCTAGCTCCATGGAGCAAAGGCTGGGCCTCCTACTCCCACCACCTGAGGGCAGTGATGCCCAAAAAAAGAAAAAAAATAATCTAATCACCTAGAATAAGAAGCCCTGGGGGTCACACAAGGTCCGAAGTTCGAAATCACCAGCTGCTCCTGAGGGAGAAAGACCAGGCTCTCTCTTCCCATGAAAGATGGCAGTGTTGGAAACCCATGGGGGGGAGCTCTGACTTGTTCTGTCATAGGGGGCGCTATGAGTCAGAATTGACTCGATGGTATTCAAATTTTCCAATTTTGAAATTTCTAATTATCGTCTACTCTTCAATGGTGATCATTTGAAAGCATTCTAGAGTGGATTTTTACGAAATCCATGTGAGCTGGTGCAATGATGCCACTGACTCACATTTCAAGTTGCTAATCATTTTTTTTTTTTAACCACCAGATCATGCTTTCTTATTGGAATGGGTTTGCCGCCCATATTGTTCTCCTGCAGCCTAACGTACCCACACGGCTCTCCTCACTCAGTCAGGGCCTGTCTTTGCTGTTCACGCATGCGTCCTTGGCAAACAGGAACGTGCACAGTGCATGCTAGCCATCCGGTAAATTACGGAAGAGAATGTTTACTTACTGTCCACTGCTCAGTTTCTCTCTAATTGTGGAAAAATCCATAGGCTTCTTAATAACTTTCTTATAACCAGGAACAAGCTTCAAGTTTACAGGAAGTAGAAAAGGCCATGAGTCTTCATGAGTTTCCATTTCAGTCAGGATCATACTAAAGAAAACAGTGTTTGTTATCAATTATCTGAGCTTTAGAAAGATCTATTTTTATTACAGGGGTGTGTGGGTATGGATGTGTCGATTTTTATGGGAAATTTTGCTATTGCCATTTAGGTGTAAAAGCTTAATGTAAATTAAATTAGTTTCTAAGCTACAAGCATACATGTTTTTTCAAACTGCCCCGGAGTAAGCTGTGACATGGGAAGCAGGGTGTCGACACAGGGAACGCGAGTGTTAAGGATCCGGAGCACCTGCAGAGGGCGAGGTCCTTGGAGTCATCTCTTCTGGGTTTTTTGACAGAAACAAAGCTTTCTTGTTTTGACAAGATGATCGATGGGCTTTCCTCCATTTTTCTTTTTTTGAGGTCTTTGCTTCCTCTTCTGAGTGAACTACTTGTAGACGCAGAATCTTCGTCTTCAGTATCCCCCGTGAAAGGCATTTTCTTGCCTTTTTTAGGCTCATTCGCCTTTTTTCCTTTGACGTGAATTTTTTTGATTTTCAGAGTTTGACCACTTGCCTTTAATTAAAAAACAAAAGTGGGGATGGGGTGGGTGAGATATAAGCAAATGACTGCTGTTTCCAGAATTTGCAATGTTTTTAAATGATAAACGTTTAACAGGACAAATACAAAGAATATGACCTCTGATCTAGAAAGTTGATAATTCTATTATTTTCTAAAATTCTCCCCGAAGGCTAAAATCAAATAGAGCAAGGTAGAGAAAACAATCTGTATTCATCTTAGAATTCTTTAGATTTAAAGATCCAGATCTCAGAGTAATCCGCTTTTCTACGACAGATGTTAGCCCTGGTAGTATGCCTCTAATGTCGGTCACACATAGAATGGATTTAAAGATTACAAAGGGATTCTCTTTTATAATAAAATGTAAGATAAAAGGTGAATATAAACACAAATCAACAGTTTGAAGAACAAGAATGTTGAAGAGGTATAATCATAAACTAGGCCAAAGGATGAAATTGAGCTCATCAAGTATGAATAGAGAGTTGTTCTTATTAAGTAACCATATTTACCAGATTTCCCTTGCTCTTTTTTTTTTTTTTTTGGCTAAAAGACTGACTAAAGCACTAATGAAGGAGTGGGGAAGGAGTGGCAGGTGTGGGGTCTGATGTCAGGAAAACCATATAGAAAGAAATGATGTTAAGACACACAGGATTTTATATGTAACCACAAGGCTACATTTTCCAGCTGTGGTTCTGGCCCAAACTAGTCATGGAACCTGGGAGCAAACCATCTTTGGGGCCTTGCTTCCTCCTTGGTGACATGAAGATCAACTGCCCAATTGCCATGAGAATCTAGCTTTAAAGTTACATGAAAAACATCTCATGTGGCCTTATGAAATCACACTGTTGCAGGTGGCACACTGATATAATTATAAAGCACTGCTCCTCACTCCCCCCACCCCAATCTTAAAAAAGGAAAGTTAACTTTTAATTGAGTAGACAAACAGGGGCAACGTCACTGGCTATTATATGGTCTTGCTTTGAATGCCTGAGACAGTAGTCTGTACCCTCTTGTGAAATTGTTTTCTCCCCCTTAACCAGAGTTAATCCTAGACTGTGTAGTCATACAATCAGTCCAGCAATGGTTTAAAAGGAAGTGGAGTCTTGAAATGAATTTGGTTAAGAATAACTATCTCTTTGATTATTTTCAGGTCAATTTCTTTTAGTACTTCATGACCCATTCCAGCAATATTTCTAACAACTATACTTTTTACCTAAGCAATTAGATTCATTTGGTTCTCTATTGGCAGGACGAAAGCATAATTAAGGAGACATTTCAATGGACTAAAATCACCAGGCAAACATAAACCCAACACTGACATTGTACCAAAGAATCGCTGTGCCTTGTCATGAATTGAAATGCTGAAAAGTTGGGCTGAGCCCCGGTGGTGTAGTGGTTGTGCACGGGATTGCAGCCCACAGGGTTGGAGGTTCAAGTCCAGCAGCAAGACTGGGCCTCCTACTCCCACCACCAGAGGGCAGTGATGCCCCTCCCCCCAAAATACTGAAAAGTGTTACTGTTTCTTTATTTGCAGAAATGGGATTATATTTGGCTTTCACATAACACTTATCGTTCTGAAATTATCAAAAATAACAAAGACAACAGTCCATAAATATAATGAGGGAAAATTCTATTTAATAAAATTAGATTGAATAATTATGTAACTTAAAAGAAAAACCCAGTGATGCCCCAAAAAACAAAAAACAAAAAAAAAGAAAAACCACTACGCCATCGTGGTTCAGCCCAACTTTTCAGCATTTCAATTTCAGGCTGAGACCCGGTGGTGTAAGTGGTTGAGTGCGGTCCTGGTGGAGTCTAAAGATGCCTAGAGACCGAGTTCTGCAGGGAGGGGGCAGCTAGAAAGAAAGGGGCTAGTGGGCAGAATGTGTTTGGCAAGAGTTTAGGGGGAGGTTGTAGTCACTGGTGATGACTAGCTCATGAGAACAAACATGGGTGAGAGTGACTGAGGTCCCTAACATCTAATGAAAAGTCTGGTCTACAATATTGCTGGATCCTTTAATACTTTTTACTCATTATTTTTTAACTCCCAAACTTGCTACTTTTCATTTTATCATATTGCTTCATTAAGTGAATTCATGGGTTCACAGGTTTCTATTTTAAATGTGACTGGAAAATACATTTGCTTACATGATCCGCAATGCCCGCCTAGTTATATATCCACAAGAACTGAAGACATGCGTGCTCATATAATTTCTTAAATTACCAAAAAGTGGAAAACCCCCAAATGTCCAGCAAGTGATGAGTGAGGAAACAAAATGTGGTATGTATTCATATAATGAAATTTACTTGGTCATAAAAAGAAATGGGATGCTACTGAATGCCAAATTATATTATCAGTGAACATGGAAAATGCTAGGCTAAGAAAATGCTAGTCACAAAAGACATGCTATGGATATGGAGTGTCTAGGACAGACAACTCCACAGAGACAGAAAGAAGGCCTGGGAAGGAAGGATTGGCGATGACCATCAATGGGCTCAATGTTCCTAAAAACCACCGCGTTGTTTATTTAAAAGGTAAAATTTGAGGTCTGCGTGTTAGATGCGTCAAAAGCAATCACTCCATCAAAGTTCTGCATTTTGATCTGCCACGGAGAACAGCTCAGCCGTGGACTGCTCTTACCTTCGCTATGCAAGCCGGACAAAACCAGTCCCCATCTGGGATAGTGGTAATCTTGGGTCTGTGGCAGTAGGTGTGACAGCCTTTGTCACAGCCATCGCAGAGGAGCAGCAGCTCTTCATTGTCACCCTTTCGACACATCTGGCAATACTACAACACACGAAGAAGCATGGAAAGTAAGTCCTCCACTTTGCGTGCACTGTCCTTGGGATGTTAAACACACCAGCACTTCTACTGTGCATTAGTGATGAGCATTCTGCTTGCTAACAAATATTCAGTAGCCATACACATCTATGTATCTCTCATTACACAGATATGGACCACATGACGGGTGAGCAGTTTTGTTGGGGGGAGGAGGGGGGGGCAATGCACATTTCAGGTACACCGCAAGGAACAAAGCTAGAGGCCAAATGCCTGCACATACTTTGGAAGCCAGTACACATTAACAATGTGAAATAATTAACATGACACTGGAGCACATAAAGCAATGAACAGCTTTAATATGTGGTGTTTGTTTTAAAAAAATACGTTTTGTCTTTGGATTATTCTAGCATCCTCATGATGTCCTGAGAAAGGAATAAAAGTTGGGGTTATTATTAAAGATAAAAATGAAGACACTTACAATTAGATTAGGACTATAGACTTATTTGAAATAAGTTACTCTACTTTCTGTTTTGTTGTAAAACGGATTTTGAAGAATTCAAAATCAGGAAACTTTGAAAATCAAATAAACCCAAATGTAAAATGCTTCACTACAAAATAATTTTTAAGGATAGAAAAAGAGAGAGATAACAAATTAAATCAAATGAGTTATGAAGTCTTGATTTATTTTCTAGAGGTAAAAATGCGATGATTTCCTCTCTAGTAAATATGCAAGAAAAAAAACACTGCCATTGAGTCAATTTTGACTCAGTACCATTCATCTGCGAAGATTTTTTTTCATATATACATGTATATTCTTTTTTTACATATATTCTTTAGACAACAAATTTAACCATGGCAAAGAAGAAAAGCGAAAGAGACAAGAACTTTTAAGATGTGTTAAAAGGGCTAAGAACTAACATTGTCCTTTTAACAGTTCCTATTCCCGGTCACAATTAAGCAGGTCATATAAGTCAGTATTTAAAGCAATGGGAACCTTTATGAGAAATCATTTATATTAAATGCATGTAAGTATGCAATCTTAATGACAAGCTAGCTTGTACTAACACTCCATTTCTTTGCTTTGTAGTACGACATGCGATCTTAATCTGGCAAAGTCTAAGGGAGTCCTCCAAGGTTCAGCAGGAGGCCCAGGGGTTCCAGCCCAGGCCCAGCCCAGTGTGCAGGGTAGAACTGCCCCCAAGAGCCTCCAAGGCTGTGGCTTGTTAGCACCAGGTGTGCGAGTGGCACTTTGAAGTATCTTATCAAAGGGCAGATGCACATCATTCCAATTCACAATCATTTATTAAGTACATCAGCAATATTGATATGGACATGGGTACTAAGACTGTGTTGATCCTATGGCCTTATCTATTATCACAGCATGGAATTCCCCGATGTGTGGTTAACTGACATCTCCAAAACTGAGTTGTAACTTTACAATTCTCAGTGTAAAGTTACTCACTGAGAAAGAACATTTAGAAGGCTATACTGAAGACTCCCAAACAGTGATTATACAATGAGTAACCATTTTAAAGGGAGATTCATGATATATGCCAGTTCATTCTTACTGTTGGCAACAGCATATAACTAAAACTAGAAAAATCTCAAGTTTCCTGCTTATGACTAAAAGATAGAATTACTTTCTGATACTAAGAAATGATTACAACATCAAATTCATAACTCATCAAAAATCACACTGGTAACTCACAGTATGTCAAAACAAATACGTTAATATTTGACTGAGTCCTTAAAAACAGAGGATGTTGCACCTAGTATTTAACATTAATTATACTGTAATGCATGCTCTGGACAGAGAATGATCTGGAGGCCAATTTTGACAGCTCCTTTTCTGGTAAGCTTGGTCTCTGACCAAGGGGCTATCTGTGAAGATATGTAAATTTGAGCATTTTGTTTAGGACATTATGAAAATTATTACATAGGCACTAATGAAATATTATAAAGCGAGGATTAATCTTGAATGAAAATATTCCTTTTAGGGTCAGTTCAACTGACAAAGATTGTGGGATGTGCACTAATGAGATGGAAAAAACTAGTGAATTTGAAAGAGCTGAAAAAAATTTAGATGGCAGACAGTGTACTAATAAATGTATTAGTGTATTAGTAAGTGTATTAATAAAAATACAGATTTGGGTACAAGGTTTCTGTCTCTATCTATAGATTTATAACAAAAATTACCTATATTATGATGATTTTTTTTGGTAAAGATGAGAATATAACCGTAGATATTTCATTTTAATGTAAGAATTCAATTTTTAAAATTTTGCTATTTGTGCCCTATATTTCACAAACTGTATCTGTCCGACATAATTTTAAAACAAGTTTTCATTATCATTGCCAAACCGGGCAAATTGTACACAACTTAGCTAGTAAAATTGCTACTAGACAAACCCAAAATAGCTTGAAACTTATGGTAAATTAGAATCTGCATTTGGAGAAAAGTAAATTTGAGCATATGGTAAAAAACTACAAATTCATTATTCTGTGACTATTTCAGAAAGAGGTGACAGAACCCACAAGAAACACACACACACACACACACACACACACACACTCACACATTTATTTGTTCAGAATGAACCAGGCTGTAAGTAGTAAAAAGTATAGAGGTAGAAATGAAGGCAAAAATGGGATCATTTTTTTTCTTTAGATAGCTATTACAATTCAGAGAATTTCACCCCAAGTCATTCTTGAAAGTAAATTTCAAATGCTTGAATTGAAGCCTAAAATTGATGACTCTATAGTGGCAGCAAATTAGACTAAGGGAGGCGGGGGGTGTGTTCCACTGGGTGGGGGTATAAAAGGGAGTCCATAGAGAAAAAGATTATTTGGAAGCTGTAATAGCAATTGTACAAGTCTACTTGACGTGACTGAAATATGGAATGATTTATGTATTAAAATTAAACTATTTAAAAAAAGCTAGTCTGAAGTGAATGTTAAGGTGATTCATACACATCAACCTGTAGTAAAGTCACACAACTTATTATATAATTTATATAATATGTAAAGTATATGATGAACTATAAAAGAGGCAAGAGATGTAACTCATTTAAAATAAATAGTTTAAAGTAAATAGTTCTCTGGAAAATATAGGCAATATAGCTTTTTAAAAAGATACAGTGGGGCTAAGACCCGGTGGTGTAGTGGTTGTGCGCGGGACTGCGGCCCACTGGGATGGAGGTTCAATTCCAGCTCACAGTAGCAAAGGCTGGGCCTCTTACTCCCACCACCAGAGGGCAGTGATGCCTAAAAAGCTAAAAAAAAAAATCTAAAAAAAAAAAAGATACAGTGGCTTAGCCCTGGTGGTCCAGTGGTTGTGGGCGGGACTGTGGCCCACAGGTTGACAGTTCAAATCCAGCAGCAACTCTCCAGGAGCAAGGCTGGGCTTCCTACTCCCACCAGGGCAGTGATGTCACACAAAAAAATAAATTTTTTAAAGATATAGCATTTTGATAGCTGGCACAAAATAGAGCCTTACAATAGCAATATACAGTAATAACACCGACCTTTTAAAAAGTAGGTGAAAACCAGTTTTAGTTGTCAGAGGAAAGATTAAAATTCTAGTTTTCATGTCAACTACATCTGATGACAAATCAATGTACAAACGGCAAGTCCTGGTTTACCCTGTGATGACTTTTATATGTATTTCTTGGCACTGTGTTTTGCAGGAAAATGGACTGGAATAGAAGACATTTTAGGGAAGCAGCGAAGGCACCAGAAATTTGTATCCACTAGACTGTCACACAGTGAAAAAGCTTTCAAAATATTTAGGTTAGCATCTAGATGCTGACAGAACATAAAGAACAATTGCAGAATGAGCTGTAAGCAGTATTTGAAGGAGGCAAAAAACCAGATCTTAAAAAAAAAAGTAACGTAGTTGGCATTTCAAAAAGCTTCTGAGGCGGAGGAGAAGGCTGGCAGCATTTAAAGGTAGGAATACGCCCAAATACAGTATACATTGTTTTGATCATAAGTCATATAGGCTTAAGAAAGATCCGGAGGTTGGGGGGGGGGGCGGAGAAAAGGACAAAGTAAATTAGTTATAGTATTTCTTAAATAAAAACACTTACAACTTTCATAATTGATTTTTCCCATGCTATTGATTTCTGTAACTGCTGAATGCACAGAGCTACCTGTGCAGCACTGCGAGCTTCTGACAGTGCCCTTCTCCAGACCCTGAGCCCTGGAGCAATATCCTCTTCAAGTCTGCATTGAAATACAGAGAGAGTAAGTAGGTCACGTCTACATTTACAGTTACCGACTGTGAAACAATCATCACACCGAAAGCCAAGCAATGACAAAAACATGTAACAGCCAATAAGTGTAAGGTTTAAGCAACTAAATTTGATGTAGTGCACAGACTGTGGCTACGTGCCTCAAAGCTTAGTCACAACCAGGTAAAGGTAAGGTCACTTTGCAAGGATTATCAACGCACATAACACAAAGGAAAACAAAAACGGGGGGGCGGGGGGAAAAACGAAGAAAAAAAAAGATTTTACAAAGCATCATGCAAATAGCATGATCCATGTGGATCACAGACATACAAGAAGATACATAGATAACAGGCAATAGAAAATAGGCTCCAATTAGCAAAGAAGCACAATAATTTTTCAAGTTAATCTCAATAACCTACCCGTCACCATCACCACTAATGGATGGTGCAGGAGCAGGGACAGTAACTGTGCCCACATTATCCAGTTTGATCTGAATGGTGGTACTTAAGGGGCTCTTCAGATACCTTCTTTCAATGTTCCGCTCCAAATCAGCCAGCCTGGTTACAGCTATATCTAGGGGGTTGTCATTCTTCCGCTCCAGTGCATGTGCACTGCTCGCGTCTTCTCCCGAACACTCTCCATCGTGCTCCTTGCACAATTTAGTAAATGACTTATGTTCAAAATAAACCAAGTCCTCCCTTTCTGATGCAGGCTCTGGACACATCCAACCCTATATATCAAGAGAGCAGTGTTATTACTGTTTTTCCCTCACAGGGGCTGGCGGGCGAATTACCTTTACTTAAAATACAGCACCACACACCATCAGATCTCAAGGATCTTTACTAAAAGCTTGCACCTGGTGCTTTGCTAATGCTAGACAGAAACAAGAAACAGAAATTTTAAACAGTTGTACCAAACGCTTGAAGAGGAAATCCCAATCACTTTTGACAGTAGGAGATGCATAATAAAAATCATCACAGGACTCTGCAGGATTTTCCCCCCGGGATGCTTCTCAGCGTCACGGGCGCGAGGAAATGGTATCTCTTGGGGGCATCCGAGGCAAGCTCTTCGGTTCTAGCGTCTGCCTTCCCTCCTCGCCTGACCAGGTTGTTTCACTCATGCCCTGCCTCTAGCCCCGGGGCCCTGGCATAAGCTGTGATTTCGCTTTACAGCGTGGCCAGGCACCTCCATATTGAGCTAATACCATTCATTTTGCAGTGCTCAGATTAAAAGTCACCTCCTCGGGGAATCAAAATGAGTATTATCCTTTTGATTGCATTCCTTTAGAGATAATTGTTGCACGTGGCTTACATATTAGCATCAGTTCTTCCACTTGGAACTTATCAAAATGCTTATTTTAGGAAAACATATTAGGTATTCGTCATGTCAAATGAACCTCGTAACCACAGTTTGAAAGGGATATTAAATGATAAATCGAGGGAGCTTTGTGAATAGGGTACATTTTGATGCCTGCAAGGCAACTGTCAAGATAAAAACAATAACAACCACAACAAAGCAAAACAGAACATAAGCAGAAGGAAAAAAAATGAGGACCACATGAGAAAACACTGGTTGAAAAGTGCATCCAAGCAATGTCAGGGAACAGAGCTTGTCACCTTAAGGTTGTACTGGGAAAATGGAAAGTTTAAAGAGAGCAGCCGTGGGCTAAGCCCCGGTGGCATAGTGGTTGCGTGTGGGACTGCGACCCGCTGGGTTGGCAGTTCAAATCCAGCAGCGGCACTCCAGGAGCAAGGCTGGGCCTCCTACTCCCACCAGAGGGCAGTGATGCCAAAAAAAAAAAGAGCAGCCGTTAGAAGATCTGGATGAGTGCTTAAACCTTTGAACTCTGAAAACCACTGTAATGGCTTTTGTTATGCCACTGGTATTTCACCCATGGTGAACAAGTTTAAACAAAGTTTCCAGACGAAGAGCAGAGTAGGAAGAAGAAATAGGCAGTCTATCTCTATGAAGACCATCACCAAAAACCTTAGGGACAGCTGTGGACCACGGTTGGATAGCGTGCCAGAAGATGAGCCCCTCAGGTTAGAAGGCACTCAAAGCCCAGGCAGGGGAAGGTTAGCCTTCTCACAGCGGAGCTGACCTAAGGGATGGGGACAGAGTAATGCTTTCAGGACTTTCGTTTGCTGATGAGGCATGACTCACAGTGAAAGGCATTGGCTGCAAACATCCATTAATAATCAAAATACAGAATGTACAAAGTATGAATGTAAGGAAGTGGAATGTCATCAAAACTGGAATGCATACAGATCGATATCCCAGGAAATGATGAGCTGAAATGGAATGGCACCAGTTATTGTGAATCAGACCATCTCATGGCTTGCTAGGCTGGACTAGGCATATTCAAGAGGAAGAGTGTCCCATTTGTCATCAAAAAGAATATTTCAGGATCTATCTTTGTTGTCTGTGATAGGATAATATTTATATCCCTACCAAGAAAATTCGTTAATATCAAATGGATGGACCAACCACTAAAGCCAGGGATGCAGAAACTGAAGAGTTCTACCAACTTCTTCCGAACACTTAACTGTCCTGATGCACACTTGTACAGAACAAGGGCATATATCACATGATATGAAATCCGAGAAGGTGGGCAACTGGTTTATGTCCTTTGCCACACTTGCTCCATCTGTATACTGAGTTAATAATCCAAGATGCCTGACTACACGGAGAAGAATGCAGCATCAGAATTTGGAGGAAGGACCCATCAACAGCCTGAGATATGCAGATGACAGAGGACTTGAGTGCCTTAGCATAGAGGTTAAAGATGCTGCCTTCTATATGTATTGCACATCAAAATCCTTACAACTGGACCAACAGGCAACAGCGGGATAAACTGAGAAAAGAATGAAGTCATCAAGCATCCATCTGCTTGGATCCACAACCACCAAACACGGAAGCAGCAACCAAGAAACCACTGTATTCCAACACAGGAAGTCTTTACAGTGTCCAAAGGAGAAGCTACCACTTTGAGGCATAAGGCATGCCCCACCCAAGGTAGCGTATTCTCAGATACTTATGAAACTCAACAATGAATAAGGAAGATTCAAGAAGAGTTGATGCTAGCAAAAAAAATATGGGAAAAAAACCTGTGGGTCCAGAAGAACATACAAATCTGTCTTGGAGGAAGTACAGCCAGAATGCTCCTTAGAATCATGGATAATGAAATTTAATCCTATGTACTTTTGACACACTGTCAGGAGAGTGCCAAAGAACAAAAACCAAACCAGTTGTCATCAAATCAATCAATTCTGACTCATAACAATCTCTGGAAGAAGATACCAAGCTTGGGAAAGTGGGAAGATTGGTGGAAAAGAGTACAATGCTTTAGAAGATGGGTTGGCATGGTGGCTGTTACACAGGAACTGTGAGGAGGACTGCCTACGTCCATCAGGCAGTGTTTCACTCTGCTTCAGGTAAAGTGAGCGCCCACTCAACAGCACCTTACAGCAGTAACAGAAACCCCTCAAAATCAAAACTGGGACCAGGGACTCAGCTTTTCTTACAATATGAAAAGAACTTCTGGATTCTTAGTAATACTAAAGAGGAATGCACTTAATGTATCTTCACGCTGGCTGGTATACAAGGTTATATATATTCTATAATTTTTTTCTTCTTTTTAGGGGAGAAAATATTTAACTTCTTCTATACTCAGTGCTGTCAAGTCAACACTATAGAGCCGAATAGAACATCTCCATAGGGTTTTCAAGGAAGCAATCGTTATAGAAGCAAACTGTTAGATCTTCTCTCATGGACTACTTTGTAGGTTCAAGCTGGTGACCTTTCTGCTAGAAACTGGGTTCTTACCCACTGTGTCACAAGGCTCATTTGGTTTCAAATTAATGTTTCGTGGATCATTTGGGACTTTGGACTATTCTTCAAGACTGACATGAGTACAATTTAATTCTTAGACTAATTCAGTTATGCCTTCTGAACAGCATGATTTTTAAGAAAAAGCCACTCATGGACTTGACTAGCGACTGAGAACACAGGAGCATCTCTATGTCAGGAGCCAGGGACGGGATAAGATCCACCACCCGGGTCTGAGCACAGCCCCGATGAGGTGATTCCAACTCACAGGGACCCCGCGCCCCATAGAAGGAACCACTCGCCCGTCCTGTGCCATTCTCGGTTGCTTTGTTTGAGCCCCCCATTGCTGCTGCCATTGCGTCTAATCCATTGCATCTCGGGTCTGCCTCTTTTTGTGCTGACCCTCAACTTTACCGAACACAACGTCTTTGTTAGATGTACTTGGGTATATCTCCGTTGTCCTCCGCAGTTAATTATATCGAGTCAAAGTCTTGAGTCCCCAGTCCTATGTGAAACACGGTGGTAGGAGCTGGTTGGGACTTATACTAAAGCATTACATTTAACATGGGGAAACTGTCCACGACTTCTTGTAGTGAAAAACGCATAGCACAGGTAGAATTTGTGAAGGCCAGTGGGGCAAGCAAGTTTTGTTAAAAACAACACGGGAGTCTGGAGTCAGACAGACTTGGTTTGGATCCACGTTTACTGGATAACTGTGGGCGGACAACTTCCTCTGAGCTTAGCCCTTTTCCTGTAAACTGAACACAAGGTTGCTTTGAGAACTAAATAATACTTGCCAGCGTTTAGCACAGTCCCTGGCAAGGAGTAAGCACGAAAGAAAGCTTAGTTACCTTCCATTACCCAACATTAGATTATATGCCAAGCCAATTATTTTACCTTCACTTGCAAACTTGCTGTTGCCACTCTCCTTTCTAGATCTTCCACCTGCTGAAGAAGACTCAGGTCTGTCCCCATCGCTTGCTCTTCCACCGACCAGTTCTCCACGACATCTCGGGTGACCTGGTTTTCTTCGTTCTCATTTAACTCAATAATAGCGACTATTGTTTGGAAAGAAATTGATTTGAAAATGTCACTTTGTTAGGTGTTTTGCCCCCTCAGAGATTTCTTCCAGAATGCAAATAAAATTCCAGATACATTTGTGTAATGCAGACAAGCCCATGGTTGAAAGCAGGATTTCTCTTCTTTTTTTTAAAGAAATGAAAAGCCTTTATGTCTGGAGGCATTAACAAACTGTAAGAAAACATTATCAATTGAAGGACTATACATAGTTACTGATGGCAGCACCAACTAAGAAAGAATGCCTACCAGTAACGAATTAAACGGTAAGCTATGTCAAACTACTCTCGGGTGCCGGCAGCAATTGCCCCCGAGCCAGGGAGCAGAAGTGCATGTCGGGACATACCGTCCTTGTTCCTGAGGCAGGCTTGCGTGATGTAATCCAGGTGCTTCTGAATTTGCTTCTGCAAGGCCTTTTCTCGGATCCCTCTCAGGTGGAGCCCTTTGAGCAGAGCTTTGAGGTCCTCTGGGTCGATAATCCTCCACCAACCAAACTGCATTTCTAAGTGAAAACACACGTGGAGGGCTGTCACAAGCATTACAAACAGCAGCCACAACGACTCCTCCTTGGGAAGTGGGTGAAAGTTTCCAGAGCAGACCATCGGTGGTCCATGGGGCTGTGGTTCTGCAGCTTGTCCACGGCCATCGCTTGAGTGCTCCCTCCCTCGGGTGCCTGCCTCCCTCCCTCCACTCGTCCTAGTTCACTAGCCCTTCTGCACGTCGTCCCTGGGTGAACGCTGCGGCCCTACTGGTCTTGTAGGCTTGATTCTTGTGCTGTGGGCAGGCGCAGCTCAGGACTGTGACTGTTCCCCTTACAGATCGGTCTAGTGTTCGGCTACAAAGTGAGTCCAAGGGGTGAGTGCAGAAGCCCACTGCAAGGGGGAGCCGAAGCCACAGTCTCGGGAGCTCCACCCGGCTCTAGCCGAGCAGTGAGGCCGGTCTCTGATGATTCGAGGTGGTCCACCTTATTTCCCACTCTCTACGCTCCTCCTGCCAGAGCAGGTGGGAAAGGTGGCCAGATTTGGCGAACATTCTTAATATGAAAAGCTGAGACCGTGCCTATCAAGACTTATGAAGGACATATTAATCATGGGAGATCTGGTTCTATTCATCCACAATAATAAAAGGAAGTGACAACCAACCATCTTGTGTACCTACCTTCTGGAATAGGTTTGGGACTAAGGAAATCAACTGGTTTTGCCACTTCCACAGCTGCAGGTTGAGTTGAAGACACTTTTTCATTCTGTGGCACCGGAGACTCACTTTTACTGGAAGTCGCATTGGGAGTCAAGAATGAAGAGCCATTTGCTTCTGATAATCCCAACCCAGACCCTAGGCTGGATAAAGGTGATGATGTAAACGGAACATTGGGCGTGAGGACAGCTGGAGGCCACCCGCAAAACTGAAGTCCCATCATAGAGACGCTGCTTTTCATCTGCGGAAAACCAAAGAGGAGAAGAGCAGAATGATGAAAAAGGTTTTTTTTTTTTTTGGGGGGGGGGATATTTACAGCCTGTAATTATTTTTAAGTTTTTGAAAAAAGAAAATTCACTTATCTCACAGTCAGAGGAAACTAGCTACAATCACAACATTAAACTTATCGTTTTCATTTGCTCCCTAATAAAAAATCATTTCACTTTCAAATATTCTATTATCACAGTAACAAGTTACAATAATTAAAGAAGCATGTTGCAAATACTTGATGTATGGGTTGTAATGAGAGTTGTAAGAGCCCCTAATTAAAAAAAAAAAAAAAGCAAGCAAGCAAATCATTTGGCTCATACCTACATTAGAGATCT